>ONZH01003134.1:0-35930 GCA_900303285.1 Rhinella marina
GGAAGTTAATTGTACAGAAATATGTCAATCAATTAATACAGCAAGCTGCAGGAAACAGAAAATGTGGCTGTCATGGAAATGGGGTTTATTGTTTATGGATATCCACATAAAAATAAAAAACATCAATATTCTTTAACCCTTAGACTCCCAGCGCCGTACATGTACGGCGCTGGGGCGATGCGGGCACATGGCGCCCACTCGCACGTGCGGCGGGTGTCATGGCCGGCAAGTCTCTGCTGTTTGTAACAACAGAGACTTGCCGCTACTTACCCGATTGGCGGCGTCTTGCTGGGCCTTTAGATTGGCCCCGTGTGGCCAATCAGGGTGTCTGTACATGATCTGAAAGCTGTAAACCTCGCTGATGAGGTTTACAGCTTTCAAAGTGCAATTCTTATTCTGGCCACTAGATGGCAGGCCAGGATAAGAAATGAGCAATTATTGGATTTATCTCAATCTAGTAAATCCCTGATTGCTCATAAAGAAAAAAAAAACACAATATATTAGCTCATATTTGAGCTTTAAAATAATCACAAAAAAATGTTAAAAAATATATAAAAAATAAAAAATATATAAAAGTTCAAATCACCCCCCTTTCCGTATAATTAAAAAATAAATACCTAAATAACAATAAATATAGACATCATGGGTATCACCGTGACCGAAAACGCCCGTACTTTTAAAATATAAAAAGAAAAATTCCAATACGGCGAATTGTGTGGCGGAAAAAAGAGTCCAAATGGCGATTCGCTGTTTTTTGTCGCTTTTTTTTCTAAAAAAAATTAAATAAAAAGTGATCAAAGAGTCATACACACCCCAGAATGGTATCAATAAAAACTTCAGATCACCCCGCAAAAATGAGCCCCCATACAGCTCCGTACACATAAATACCAAAAAGTTATAGGGGTCAAGATATGACAAAAAAAAAGGCAACTGTCAAGGCTGGGATACACAGATAAGGGGTAAGTGATCCCTAAGCTTAACAGAAACACTGGCCCCCCACTGACTTAAAATCCCTTCAACGGTTTCTAGGTTTTGCCAATTACTACAGAAACTTTATAAAAAACTTTTCCGTAATCGCCAAACCACTCACGGTTCTTACCCGCAAGGGGGCTGATCCTAGCAACTAGACTCCTGCAGCATACTCTGCGTTTCAGGAGCTCAAGAAAGCCTTTTCTACAGCCCCTGTGTTGATTCAGCCTGATCTCTCCCAACCCCTTTCCCTGCCTATTGCCCGCTCAGGCTAACCCCTGAGCCGACAACCTGAAGACTGGAAATACACTAGCAAAAGTGCGGGGGATGGGAAGACAAACAAGACAGACAAACAAGAACCAAATGGGTAGTCAGGTAGCCGCGTCAAAACCAGGAGAGTACGTCAGGAACAAAATCAGCAAGCAGAGAGAAGTAGTCAAAAACACGCCAAGGGTCAAAGAACATCAAGAGTCAAAACTGCAGAGCAAAAAATAGCAAACCAGGTAGTAGCAAGGAACTCCAAACACTGGCAGCTAGGTAAAAACCAGAGGGCCTTAAATACCTAGCAGACCCCACCCAACCAGCTGACTGGGAAAAGAAAACAAGAACCAAAACTTAACTCCTGAGATACCAAATAAACAGAAAATAAACAAACACTATATTGCTCGCGTTTTCCGGCGACCAGTAACAGGCCGCGAGCGAGAGTGCGCACCAGCCACGTCCCTAGCCCCTATGACCATCGCGCGCGTCCCCTGCCTGGGACGTGCATCCACAGCCAGAGACCGCCGGCTGGAGGAGGAGCCTGCCGAAATAGCGAATGAAGCCTGACCCCGGGCAACCACCTCGCCACCAGAGTCAGGGGCAGGAACAGCAGAACAGGTGCAATGACTGCCGGTCCTGACAGCAACTTTATAATTATTTTATCACTATCAAAACGCAGGAAAAACTATACATATTAGGTATCGCCGGATTTGTACGGACCAGTAGAATGAAAGTAACTTTAATGAACATCGAAAGCTGTAAATAAGAAACCCGTAGAACTGTAGTGGAATAGCTTTTTTTTCGCAATTTCACCCGATTTGGAATTTTTTTCCCGCTTCCCACTACACCATATGCAATATTAAATGGTGGCGTTGGAAAGTACAACTTGTCCCGCAAAAAAGGGTTGTGCAGAGCAAGCACTGCAGGGGGCGGGGAAGGGCAGATTATTCACACCCACAAATATTGATGAGGGAGAGCTGAGTCATTGTTGTTACACGCCCCCACAGCTTTGCTGCAGCATGTAAACAAAGCATGTATAACAGAACTATGCAAAGGTGTAAGTATGTTTTTTTTTTTTTTAAGAAATCAATCTTAACTAATGTATATCTAAGTCCTGATGAGTTTTATAATCTTTTTTTTTTTTTTTTATTACTCGGATAACCCCTTTAAAGGAAAATGGAGATGAAATTTCAAAATTTCACTTTTTTGGTAGATTATTATGTTAATAATTTTTTCTTGCAACACAGCAAGGGTTAACAGCAAACTAAACCTCAATATACATTACTCTGATTCTGCAGTTTACAGAAATACCCCATATCGGGTGGTTTCTGCTCTTATTCTGTATATATGGACACTGCACAGTACCACTTCTCCTGTCCTGTATACTGGATGTAATCCTCAGTATCTGCTCTTATTCTGTATATATGGACACTGCAGAGTACCACCTCTCCTGTATACTAGGTGTAATCCTCAGTATTAGAAGTTCACCTGATGAGGTACATCATGTGATATTTTTAAACAGTTGGTTGTTACGGACGTGAGAATTTTTTTCCCCTATTTTTTACAATAGTAATACATTTTGTTACGTCAGCTGCCGCGGATCGAGCAGCCACCAGATCACAGCGCCCTACTGCGCTCGGCGGCAAGTTACGTTCTGCTGCGCAACAAAAGTACGGCTCTGGCCTGGAAGGGGATAAATGGATGACAAACTTGTGATGTGAACCCATTCTAAGGGCTCATTCACAAAAACATATGGCTGTGGCTCCCGTATTGCGTAACCCAAGTAGTGGTCCGCAAAACACGGTCACCATACATGTGAACTGCATGTCATGGATGGAGACGCAATGACTTGAATTGCTCCGTGATGTACAAAATACGGCAAAACATAGGGTGTGTCTTATCTTTTGGTGCATTTTGTGGATCGCAGACCAAGTCAAGGGGTCTGCATCCATGAAAAGGGATTCACACAGCTTGTGCCTGTGTCTATTGCAGACTGCTCTTTGCAGTCAGCAACATGGAAATGGCTACCATATGGTCATGTGAATGAGCTCTTGGAAGTAACATATAATGAGGGTGAACAGGGATTCTTATCTTATTTTACACCATTTACAGTAGTCGCCATAGGTAACTATATCACTATGACAACCACTGTTTTTCATATTTAGATAACATCATCAAAACTAAATAAAAGTATTGAGGAAAAAAAATTACCTATACTTCAGAGATGAAGTAGCCCTTCAAAAAGAGACATTCAAACATTATCATTGTGATAATAACAAATGTCATGTCATCTGAATAAGGCTACTTTCACACTTGCGGTAGCAGGGTCCAGCAGGTTGTGGGGGAACAGCCTGCCGGATGAGTGCTACCACTAGCCCATCGTGCCGCTGGAGGTCTGGCCTCAGCAGGCAAACATGTTACACTGCAGTTTTTGTCCGGCCGCCTCTCGGCTTGTTTACCGTGCTGCGGCCGGACCTCCGGCCCAACCCCATTATAGTGAATGGGGCCGGAGCGGACTTCCAGCGGCACGGTGGGCTAGCGGCAGCATGGATCTGGCAAGCTGTTCCCCCACCGGAACAGCCTGCCGGACCCTGCTACCGCAAGTGTGAAAGTAGCATAAAGGTATATATATTTATTCATATAGATATATTTTTACTGATTTACTGATTGAAATATATTTGCTGATCTATACCTATATATAGATATATATGTATATAGAGATATAGATCATAAAATATGTATTTCTCTATCTCTCTCTCTCTCTCTCTCTCTCTCTATATATATATATATATATATATATATATATATATATATGGTATATATAGATATATATGTATATGGAATTATGTATTACTGATCTATATCTCTACATTCATATATATCTATTCAGCCCATCTATATTATATATTTTATTTATACATATATATATATATATATACTGATCTATACCTCTATATACATATATACATGGACTATATAGATATATATATTTATATAGAGAAATATATTTACTGATCTATAACTCTATATACATATATATCTATATAGTCCATCTATATATGTATATAGAGATGGTATTTACTATTTACTTTTTGTCCTATCTTCATTGGTAGGGGGAAAGGCGCTTCTGTAAAGGCTGCCGTACTGGTAATGATCGGGCATGCGCGATCCCTCACTAAACCAAGCCGGCAGCCAGAGTGGAGAGGAGGGAGGCACCCAAGGCTCTGACGTTTCGTGTACAGAGCGGGGCCACTCCCCGCCTGTACACGAAAAGTCACAACAGGAGACTGAGTGATGACCCCGGGGGTCACGTGACCCGCATCTGCCGCTCCCAAACACGGCAGAATAGAAGAACAAAGTCAATTAAAGAAGTCTTTATAAGTAAGTTATTGGCCACATTACACACATTATATATATCTTGGACAACCCCTTTAATTCTTGTGGAACACCTCAAGGGTTAACAAAGTTTGTAACAGCAGTTTTTTATAATTTGAAGGGTGTAGTTTCTAAAATGGGGTCATTTATGGGTGGGTTTCATTATGTAAGCCCCTCAAAATCACTTTATATCTGAATTGGTACTTTTGAAAAATGGCTTCTAAACTTCTAAGCCTTCTAATGTCCTAAAAAAGTAAAATGACATTTATAAAATTATGCCAACATAAACATAGACATATAGGGAATGTAAAATAACAACTATTTTTGGAGGTATTACTATGTATTTTGAAAGTAGAGAAATTGAAATTTGGAAATTTACTAATTTTTCCAGATTTTTGGTAAATTTGGAATTTTTTTATAAATAAAAATGAAATATTTTGCCACAAATTTACTACTGTCATGAAGCACAATATGTGATGACAAAAACAATCTCAGAATGGCCTAGATAAATAAAAGCATTCCAAAGTTATTACCACATAAAGTGACACATCAGATTTGCAAAAAAATGGCCTGGTCAGGAAGGTTAAAACAGGCCCGGGGTTGAAGGGGTTAAATAATCATTGTCATATTCATTGTCATATTATACATTTCCTTTCTCTCAATTTTCTCCTCATTTATTAAGGTCCACCTATGATACTATAATATTTAAGGCTCAGTTCACACTTCATTTTTTTTGGTCAGTTATTTTCATCAGTTAGGCCCCTTTCACACGGGCGAGATTTCCGAGCGGGTGCAATGCGTGATGTGAACGCATTGCACCCGCACTGAATCCTGACCCATTCATTTTAATGGGGCTTTTCACATGAGCGATGTTTTTCACGCATCAGTTCGCCGTTGCGTGAAAATCGCAGCATGTTCTATATACTAGGTTTTTCACGCAGCCCTGGCCCGATTGAAGTGAATGGGGCTGTGTGAATAACGCATTGCGTGAAAAACCTGATGGTTGCTAAGAGATGTTGTTTGTAAACATTCAGTTTTTTTTCACAGGCGTGAAAAACGCATCAAAACGCTTCGCACCTGCGCTAAAAAAACTGAACGAACGTACGCAATTGCAGTCAAAACTGACTGCGAATGCGTGCGGATTGGTGCGGATGCATGCGGATTTTCCGGACCGCATCCGGACTGAATCCGTGACGCCCGTGTGAAAGAGGCCTTAGGCTCCATTCACACGTCCTGTTTTTCTTTCCTGATTCGATCCTGATTTTTTCAGGACCCATTGAAATGAATGGATCCAGATCAGGATCAGGATTGAATCAGGAAAAAAAAACAGGACGTGTGAATGGAGCCTTATTGTGAGTCAAAATCAGTACTCAAGATTTCTGAGAGATAAGGTATAATTTAAAGATTTCCTCCTGTTCTGTGTTTTTGACCCGATTTTGACCTGATTTTGGCTCACAATAAGGCCAGTTGCACACGAACGTTGTGTTTTGCGGTCCGCAAATTGCGGAGACGGAAAAACAACAGATGACATCCGTGTGCATTCCGTATTTTGCAGAACGGAACAGCGGGCCCCTAATAGAACAGTACTATTCTTATCCGTAATACTTTTTTCCGGACCCATAGAAATGAATGGGTCAGCATTTTTCATGTGAAAAATGCGGATCGGTGTCCGCAAAAAATACGTTCGTGTGAAAGAGGCCTAACTGATGGAAATAACTGAAGTTAAGCCTAAATATTTGGAATAAACAAGTAATTTTTAATTAAATTAGTAATTAAATAGTTATTAAATACATATGAGGTTTGGAAAAAGGTCTGCTTTTTTATTTCAATGAGATTCAGCTTTGGTAACCTGTCATCTGGTAATTAGACTAAGAATGCTGAATTAAATACTACAAATTATAGTATAATATGTATATTTTATTTCTTATTATACATGTAGAATAAATGAAAAAAAATAAAAGGCTTTCAGTTACTGCATATAAAAGGAATTGGACAAATGTGAGAATGTGAAACAAAGGTGTGCAATCAAAAATATTGTTCAATCCTAAATTACTAGATTTATTAATATACTGTACTGTGACCATACTACTTATTCAAGATAACAAGTTAGCTAAAAGCTTTATGTTTTTAGCTCTATCTTTTTGAGAACTATTAAAGCTTGTCCTTCTTCTTCAGTCACCAATTCAGCTACACTTACATATGAGCTTCTGCAGGTTTTAAGTCTAGACAACCATCTTGTGGCAGTCTGAGTTCATGAGACTTTTGAAAGACAGAAATGGACTGACTATCTGGCATTTATTGCCTGGAGTGCAACTCTAGCACAGCACAACTCATTTCTTCTGGATTGAAAAGGAAATTTTTCCTTGTAATTGTGCCATGTAGTCACTGAAAAATACAGTATTTGGCATAGAAAAGCTATGAAAGTTTCCTACTAAAACAGCTAAAGTATGTTTATTATTTCAAATATGCTCTTTTATTAATAGAGCTAGTTATGGGATTGCTAAAAATCCTCATCAGGGAAACATCACCTGTCATCTTGACATTTTCTTGGAAAGCTGTATCCACAGTTTGCAGTTTTTTTTTCTTACCATTTTGCTTAGAATGTTGTATAATTGTGACAAAAATGCTTTGTATTGGGTTTTTAAAGAAAGCACTATGAAATTAAAATAAAACAGCAACAAACCCACAAACATATTAACTTATTAGCAACAAATATATTAACTTAGCCTAAATATAACATACTGTATGTTACATTATACTATGTTTCTAAATGTATACTTATAAATATAATATGACATTTTATCATTTACGTAGTTAATTAAAATGTAATTAAACGTTACAGGATGATTTTTTTGTAGAGATTGGCTAAAGTGTTTATGTAAAGGAACAGAGGTGAGGAGGAATACAGGGTCACCGTTTGGGACCATGCCAGCAAACTTTAAATCTGCTACTTATCTTCCTTCATCACTCTGGTTAATAGATTTAAGGCTACCCCAGAGGCACCAGTGGCTACCACATGGCTGCTTTCACACAGTGTTTAGTCAGTGTTTTATCAGTGATTTTAATCAGTAATTGGAAGCCAAAATCAGGTGAGGGTCAAAAATATAGAACATGTGTAAATCTTTCCATGGTAAATCATAATTAAATTATCTACACAGGGGCGTGGCTTGGCTGCCGAGCGGAATGGCCACCTGATCCTGCAGCTCTGACACACAGCGGCTCAAAGCAAACTTTTCCCTGAGCTTCCAGCACTCCAACTTCGTTGAAGTGGACACTCCTCGCCTCCATGATGACCAGAGGCAAAAGGCAGCACGCTAAACGGGAAACTGGACTTTTATTTTGAGAAAGACGGAGACCGGGAGAGCGCGAGTTCTGGGCCTTCCCCTCCCCGCCCGCCATCTTCATCCTCGTCTCCGCCGCTCACGCAGACCCCTGCGCCACACTCACCACCGCATGTGGCCGGACTATCACCGTCCCCCGGAGGCTCCCGTGTTTCGGTGGAGAGGGGAGAAAAATCCCCTCGATCCACCCTCCTCTGTGAACGGAGCTTCTCCTGCTACTCCAGATTCCCGCAGTCCACAGAAGCAGCGGGCTAGGCTGCAGGAGCAGCCTTCGGCAGAGTTCATGCCAGTTTTGCAGCTGGAGGAAGGGCATCTTTCTGAAGCCCTGCAAGTATTTCAGACTACAGAAGCCCCTGCCTCAGGTAAATGCTGAAAAGCATGCTAGTAGCCTTCAGCCAGTCCCTCCACAAGGACTTTTCTGCTTTAATATTGCCTGTGCAAGCCTCCGTTAAAAATGTGGAGGACAGGGTCTCCCACATTGAGACTAAAATGGGTTCATTCGCTGATTCACATAATCATCTTGTGGATGCTCACAATGATCTCTCGGAGGAGATGGAGCAGGTCAGGGCAAAGCTAACTGATCTGGAAGATCGATCCAGAAGAAATAATGTAAAGTTCCGGGGCATATCAGAGGACATCCAGCCCAGCGAGATTACCTCTCACCTGCAGTCCCTGATTAAATCCCTTTTGCCAGATTGCTCTGCCCATGATATTATTATTGATCGGGCACACAGGAGCCCGAGGCCTCGACATCTGCCTGAAACCACCCCAAGGGACATCCTGGCTAGGCTCCACTTTTATCATATTAAGGAGCGGGTCATGGAGGCTGCTAGGAAAACACCAACGTTGCCATCACCTGTATACAGATCTTTCAGCGGCGACATTGCGGCAAAGAAGCGCACTGGCTTCCATCATGGCAGCACTGCGAGAACATAAGATCCTCTATAAATGGGGCTTTCCTGTGAAGCTACTCATCACCCGGAATGGGGTACAATACTCTGTCCCATCTGTGGAAACGGGCAAAGCGCTCCTTGAGTCTTGGGACAGTCGTGTCAAAACAGGGAACAAAGCATTGACACTATCCATGCACCAATTTTGTGTCAATAAGAGTGGTCCTCTGCTCCAGTTTCATGCCGAACTTTTTCCCCCACATCCTTGAATTACCTATGACATCGTGTTGTTGTGTTTTTTAACTATGCCGTGTTTCCTCAGGTTTAATATGCTTATGGTTACTGGTCTTCATGTAGGGTGGATGGTGGTGTGCTCCTTGCCCATTGTAAGTATTGCGTTTATGTGGCATTTAACTATTTCAAAATGGTATTAAAGTTGATATCCATTAATGCCAAGGGCCTCAATAGCCCTCAAAAGAGGTCTCATCTGTGGTCGGAGGCTTCCCAACTGTCTGCAGATGTCCTCTGTGTGCAAGAATCGCACATTCTACAGGCGGATGCACACCGCATTAAACATCCCCTATTCCCCCACATTTATCAGGCACATTATCCTAAAAAACAAAGGGGAGTCATCCTGGCGATTAAATCTACTATAGCATTTCAGTTTATTTCTTCCCTAATAGACCCTAATGGGCGGTATGTGGTTTTGGTGTGTAGACTCAATAATATAGTGTATACCATTGTCAGCTTATATGCACCCAATCATCATCAGCTCCGGTTTTTGACTAGGCTTATGGGGAAGATTAGGAAAGTACAACAGGGTCATCTCATCCTCTGAGGTGACTTTAATGTGCCATCTGATCCCCAGGTGGATTCTACGGCAGTTAATAGACCTCAATTTCATTCCCTGTCATCCTTTTTACATGTTGAGGAACTTTATGACATCTGGAGATTGCACCAAGGGTCGGAAAGAGATTACTCTTTCTTCTCAGCTGCACATGGTACATATTCTCGGATTGACATGTTCCTGCTGGGTAGGTCCCTTCTTCAATTAGCCCCTGCTTCCACTATAGAGTTAATCAAATGCGGCTTTTTCCCTTACTATTCAGGAGACCTTTAATGTAAAAGATACTCTCTGGAGGTGTAACTCCTTCCTTTTGAAAAACCCCACTTCTATGTTGGCTCGAAAGTCAGCCCTCGTTGACTATTTTGACATTAACACTCAATCTGTCTCAAGCCCCTATAGCCTATGGAACGCCCACAAGGCTTTCATGAGAGGCATGTTTATTCAACAGGGCCATATTCTTAAAAAGCAAAGAGAGAGGAGGATGAGGGAAATCCTAACAGAGCTTTCATCTCTTGAAATACTCAACAAACGTAAAATGGACCCTTCCTGCACCAATCGTATCTCCTCGCTCAGACTTCAATTAAGGGAGTGTCTTTTAAGTCAGTACGAGAAACAACTCACGGCAGTTAGGGCGAGATATTATTCACAGAACAACAAGGCCGGTAGTCTGCTGGCCAAACGCCTCAAAGACAGAGCGGCCAGATTAAGAATAGCCTATTTAGAACACCCAGTCAATAAAGCTAAAATAGTAGACCCTAGGGCTATAGCTGACCAGTTCAGGGACTATTATGCCTCCCTGTATAATCTTCACTCTTCTCCTCAGACTCATGTAGCCCCGAGTGAAGCTATCCAGGAATATCTTACCAATCTTAACCTCCCATCTCTGTCCGCCTCACAAAAACAATCCCTAGAATCCCAGATCACGGCCTCTGAATTGGATAGGATAGTTAGGGACCTGCCCATGCAGAAGGCCCCAGGACCTGATGGTCTATCCATCGCCTATTATAAAGCCTTCCATGATCTATTGATCCCACATTTGACTGCAGTATTGAACAAAGCCTTTCAGGAGGGTTCCCTACCCAAAGAAATGCAAGAAGCAACTATAGTAGCCTTACCCAAGCCCGGAAAACCCCCCATATGCCCGCAAAATTTCAGGCCCATATCTTTACTGAATACGGACTTAAAAATCTACGCAAAAGTACTAGCTACCAGGCTAAACAAGGTTCTGACATCCCTGACCGGCACAGATCAAACAGGATTTATTAAGGGTAGGCAGTTGACGGACAACACCAGACGAGTACTGAACATAGTGGACTATTTGGAGAAATCTCGTACTAGTGCGGTGCTGGTAACGCTTGATGCCGAGAAGGCATTCGACCGTTTGAATTGGTCATATGCCTTCTTGGTCTTGGGAGCCATGGGTTTGGGGGACCCCTTTATTTTAGCTATTAAGGCACTCTATTCTAGCCCCATGGCTAGGGTGTTTGTTAATGGCGCGGTCTCTGAGGCATTTGTGATATCTAATGGGACTAGGCAGGGGTGTCCCCTATCGCCCCTGATGTTCATATTAGCTATATAACCCCTCGCCCATGCTCTGAGAACCCACGCGGAGATACAGGGTATAAAAATAGGACCAACTAAACACTGCATTTCTTTATACGTAGACAATATCATGCTGATGTTGGAGAATCCTAAAGCTTCTTTGGCCGCAACATTCTCCGTTTTATCGGAGTTTGGGAGGATGTCCTACTATAAGATAAATGCGGCCAAATCACAGGCCCTACCTTTCAATCTCTCTCCAGTTCAGCTTCAAGAGATTAAATCTCAATTTTCCCTAGATTGGCAGGATGTAAGTGTGGGGACTCATATCCCTAAAACTCTTTCCTGGGCATTTAAGTGTAATTATATCCCTATATTGGAGGCTATCACAAAAGAAGTGTCCAGGCTTAGCAAAATGGAGGTGTCTTGGCTGGGAAGGATAGCCACCTTTAAAATGCTGCTCCTCCCTAGACTGTTATTCATATTCAGAACAGTGCCTTAAAGGTGCCTTTGTCATTCTTTAGTAAGGCCCAAGCGCTCACCAACTCCTTCATTTGGTCAGGTAGGAAGCCTAGCATTGCCGCTTCTATATTATATAAACACAAAAGGGCAGGAGGCTTGAGCCTTCCAAATATTAAGGAATATTTCCTTGCCACAAGGATTCAGCAGCTAAGAGATTGGTGGTGGTGTAAAGGGAATACTCCTTGGTTGGACATTGAATCAGCACTCACTCCTTCTAATAATCTACAGGCCCTTTTGATACATAGCTTGGGATCTGATGTAGGGTGCTTACCCGCTTTACCGTATTTAGTGACTGCTTCTTTATATTATTGGAATATGTTTCATTCCCAGGGGGTGCACCCCTTGAAATCTGTGTCTGATAGAGCACCTTTGCAGTTGCTGGAGCTTCGGATTTCCGGGGTTGGGCCTAGGCGAGTGGTGTAAGAGAGGTCTTGTCTCAGTTAATATGCTTTTCGATAGTGAGGGGTTAAAGTCTTTTGAGACCCTCCGATCAGAATATTCTTTACCAAAAGAGGACTTCTATAAATACCTTCAAATTCGACACATGTTCTCTAAAGGAGACCCCTGCCAGATTCCAATACACGCTGATCTGTTAAAGCTCTGGTCCAGTCCTGCACCTCCGAAGGCCCTTTTGGGCACACGCCCCATATACAACATGTTGAACTCTAAAATGTCCTTTGTCAAATCTACTCCTTTCCTGTCGTGGGATAGAGATCTCCAGGAATCTATCTCCCCCACAGATTGGAAGGGGGCTATACAATTTGTCATCGACCTTCCACTGTGTCTCACACTATGAAGCGGTAATTAAGACCTGCCTCCGTTGGTACTACACTCCGGAACGTCTGAGCCACATCTATCCTGGTACCTCTCAGTGTTGCTGGAGGAACTGTGGGGCAAAAGGTACTCTATTACATATCCTCTGGTCTTGTCCAAAGCTGGAGGCTTTGTGGGCTGATGCATTCCAACTGGCATCTAAATTCAGTGGCACTTCCATAACACAATCCCCACTTATGGCCCTTTTTTTCTTTAACATCAAGACTATTCCTATTGCTTATCGTATTCCTATTGCCCACATATTTCTTTATACAAAACTAGCTATTACTAAAAATTGGAAGAGCTCGACCATACCCACTACCCAGGAAGTTATAGCAAGAGTAAATACCACCTGCCTTTTTGAAAAATTGATGGCTCTTAAGGACCATAAGTTTCCCAGATTTGAGACACAGTGGAAAGCGTGGACCCTGTTCATGCCATCATCTCCCCTACACACCTATAGTATGATGTTCACCTTTGCTGTTAGGTGATGACAGCAATTATAAACCCCTCTTGAAGACCGGTTTGGTTACATGTTTTTCTTTTTTCTTTCTCTTGTTTTCATTCCTTTATTTTTAGTGCAGTAATTGTACAATGCGGATCTGACAGAATAGTGATCAGCCCATTATTTTGGAAATATGTATAAGGTACATGTGGATAGAGGCTCTCATGTAGAGCACAGGATCGAGCTCAAATTGTACCGGGTTGTGCAATGAATAATGCTTGTGACATTTATAACCTTGTTATGCTTTTTTTTTTTTACTTGTATGTTCATATAATTATATGAAAATCAATAATAAAAATGATTTAAACATAAATTATCTACACAATTAATTATATACACAAATTATCTGGGTGTAGCCTGCACTTCTGCTTTTGGATCACAATCATTAATGGAAATCATTGATAAAACACTGTATGAAAGACAGCAGAAAACAGTAGCAAGCTCAGAGGTAGCAAAACTATCAAGTATCATGACAGCAAAACAAGCCAGAGTTTGAGCCATGACAGGTAATAGAAGACAAGCAGACAAGGGGTAAAACCAGAAACAAGTTGAAAATTCATAGCCAAGAGAAACAGCTAAAGCCTAACTGGTACACAAGGAGTTGTACACAATACAATGCACATAAATGCACATTAAGATGAATGCAGCACTGTTCTGAGGATCCAGGATTAAATCCATGAGCAAAGACAGAGGTCAGTGTTAGACTTAAATCCCACAGCTAGCTTTGAGAATGGACACTGTGAGGAGCTTGATTGGGTTGGTATAATTACAAAGGTAACAACAAAAAGAGAAGCATGGATTGCATATCCACACACTATGCATTGATGTACACACCATTGTTTCTGAGCACAATTCACATAACTCCTCTGCGTAAGTTATAGTATACAGCTGCAAAATCTGCATGTTGTACATGAGGCAATTGAATATGTTTTGAATTGTGATCAAAATGCATAAGCCCGCTCACCACTTATGATTGCCTCTACGAGTGGGTACCTACTCTTTGCCAACTACATGACAATCACCGCTGCCAAAGCACTCCACTAGCAGTTGGTGCGACTCAGCAGTCCAAAAGCAACCATGCTGTAATGCTAAGCCCCCTTGGCATAGGGTCAGACCAACCCACAGGCAAAGCACCAAATCAACAATGGCAAACAAGCAGTACTGCAATGCATGTAATAAATACTAAGAGCTCATCTGTCCATGCAATAGGAGATTATTAACCCATATGCAATTTACTGCTAACTAAAAACCCCTGGAGTGATAGGAGGTAGTGCAGATACCATGAAAGAAAGACACTAATACAATTACAAAACAAGAAAAATATGGATTGCACATCCACATGCTATGCACTGATCTATTGTTGCTTCTTAGCACTATTCGCATTGCTTCTTAGCATAAGTAATAGTACAGTTTACTGTGCTAAGAGTAGAATTTGACTGTTGGGTCATGCTGCCTCTTGGCATGGTGCTGTTAGTGGTCCCTACGTGGTGCTGCGCCAAATTAAAGTAGGTACCCATTTATAGGTGCAACTTTGATGCGGTGAGAGGACATGCATTAATATCAAAATGTATATAAATGCCTTGTGTATATACCATAGGGATGCTCTTTTTGTTGGAAACTTGTTTGGCTTGGTGTTTACATAGGTCAACCACCTGGGGTTTGGATGGTCAACATGGCAACCCTCCTGGAACAAGATGGGGCAACCTGTCAAACATACTGGTACATTGTCACTGCAGCTTGTAGACAATCTGGACAAGCACCACAGAAAATGTCTGCAGAGAAAGGGCATAAATATAACAAGATTTTTTTTTCTTTTGGGCTAATGGAGGGCTTGTGCAAGATTTTTAATGATCTCCTTCTCCAGGAACCCCTATAACATATATTTGAAACTTTCATGTTATATGTGCAGTAACAATGTAATACCAACCTGTAATCTTTTATTAACTTAAAAATGTTAACCTTCTCCCACAAATCTTATGTATAGAAAATATGCTGATGGAATATACAATTAAAGATATATGCAGATTGCAGAAAGGATGCGGAAGAGGTGGGAGCTGATGTGAGCTCCTGCCGCGCCCCTACCCCTCCACGCCCCATGCTTTGAACTTATGGCGGTACTGCGTCTGTATACCAGGTCCATGCTGATTCCCTGTCCCTGCTTCTGAGGCCGGGTGAGAGGCGAGCCGAGATCGGAGAGCTGGAGAACTGGGGCACAGTACCTTTGGGACGGATTCCACGTGGTGCCGGGAGGTGTGAGAGATCCCCGGGCCTGGCGAGGTGAAGGGGCGGTGTTCCGGAGCCTCGGTCGGCGTGCTGGGGGTCCCGTCGCGGGGTTGCAGACCAGGTATCGCGAGAGGACGTCAGACATAGCACCGGTGAGAGCGGCGCTGCACCACGTGACCGGACACCGCCGCTTCCTGAGAAGGGTCGTGAGAGGACTCCAGGATCCTGCAGCGGGCCGGCGAGATATCTATGTACCGAGGTACCGATGGGACACTGAGGATGGGTGTTTTGAGTGGATGACGGCATGGATGGTGCTACTCCCGGCTTTACTTACATTGTGGGCTCGGTGAGAAATGTGGATGGCACCCGTTCTTGTGGTGCTTTAACCGTGGATAGCTTCTCTTTAAGCCTCCATCTAGTATGGTAGGATATTTTGGAGTTTTATAGCGTGGTGTTCACACTCCGTGGTCATACTGAAGCCTATTGACCGCCTATCAACTGTTTATTGATCGCATATTGACTGCACTTTGTGTATTTCAACTACTAACATTGCCTATTGCTCCCCTGTGTCCGGGTTTTGGGAGAGGAATCTTTATTAACTATTTAGGTGACCGACTAATTAACCGACCGACTAACTAATAGACTGGAGACCGAAAGAATTCTGTCCTAAGTGGCTTTGGGCTTACCTATTACTCTGCGTTAATCTGGACATTATAACATTAATTCAAGACTTACTGGCGTCGGCCGCTGTAATTTTCTTGGAGTTAATGTTTGGGAAGATCTCTAACATTTCTGTGGTTTTTTTATTAACTAACGATCTAATTGTTATATGTTGTAATCTTTTCCTCCCCTTCCCTATTTTAGGTATATTTTGTGGGGTTGTCACCAAACAAACAACCTCCTTCCAAGTGCATGTCTAATATTTACGTGTGTTGGATTTGTTTTGGGCATGTTCACATTCCGTGGTTATATTGGAGCCTATTGACCGCCTATTAACTGTTTATCGACCGCATATTGACTGCATTTTGTGTATTTTAACTATTAACATTGCCTATTGTTCCCCTGTGTTCGGGTCTTGGGAAAGGAATCCTTATTAACTATTTAGGCGACCGACTAACCAATAGATTGAAGGAGACTGAAAGAATTCTTTGGCTTTGGGCCTACCTATTACTCTGCGCTAATCTGGACATTATAACACTAAGTCAAGACTTACTGGAGTCGGCCTCTGTAATTTTTTTTGGAGTTAATGCTTGGGAAGATCTCTAACATTTCTGTGTTTTTTTATCAACTAACGACCTAATTGTTATATGTCGTAAACTTCTCCCCCCCCTTCCTTATTCTAGGTATATTCTGTGGGGTTGACACCAAACAAATAACCTCCCTGTAAGTGCATGTCTAATATTTATGTGTGTTGGATTTTGTTTTAGGGCATTTTTCATCTGGTTTATTTGATGATTCTACTAGAAGCTGGGGTATTGTAAACTGTCGCCCAGATGCCTGCGAAGATAAGGAAATCCTTGAGCCCAAATAGGGAGGGGAAGGAGAATAATAAAGGCTTGTCCAAAATGGACAGGTTTTTGGCCTCGCCTAATGTAGGGGGGAAGACGCGGACAGTAAATAGAGGGACGCAGAGTACTGCAAATGAAAAGATGAGTGAGGTTGAGGAATCGCAATTAACGGAGATCTTACAAGCTGTACAAAAGTGTAATGTTGGGATTGAAGGTCTGACAAAACAAGTTGGTACCATGTCCACAGAACTATCATTAGTGCGCGAAGATTTAACAAATATTAGCACAAGGTGTGGAGAAGTGGAGCAGAGGGTAGGGGTTCTAGAGGATGAGGTCGTAGGTTTAAAAAAGCTGGTGGATGAGTTAGTAAAAGGGAAGGAAGCTCTGAGTAAGAAAATTGTAGACATGGAAAACCGTTCCAGGAGAGCAAATCTGAGAATAGTAGGGCTTCCCGAGGGGAGTGAGGGGCCAGATACGTTGAAATTTATTTGTGATTGGATTAAGAAATGGGTTGGAGACGGGTTATCTGCACATTTTGCTGTGGAAAGGGCTCACCGGGTTCCAATGCGGCGACCAGTACCGGGTGAGAAGCCCCGAACAATGGTGGTTAAAATACTGCTTTCTAGGGATCGTGATGTTATATTGCAGAAGGCCAGACAGTTAGGAGCGATCCCCTATAATAATGTAAGGATTTTAATTTTCCCTGATTTTGCTGAGGAGACGCAGCGAGAAAGAGCGTCTTTTGCGACAGTGAAAAAACGGCTTTATAATAACCAGGTAAAGTTCTCGCTGCTCTTCCCCTAAAAGTTGAGGGTGATTCATGAAGAAAAAACTTGTTTTTTTCTATCACCCCGGGAGGCCCATGAATGGATGGATGCAAAGGGTTTACGTCAATGATATAGCATTTGAATTTAGGGGAGTGGTCATGGCAGTAACTGTGCGGTAGTGTGGGGAATAGGAGGGGAGGGGGGGCTTTTCTTCTTCCAAAGTTAGGAAACTCGTTTAAATGGAACGGGTTACTAGGTTGGGTGTTGGGATGGGGTGGATAATGGACAAGGGAGGGGGGGAGGGGAGGGGGGGAGAAAAGGGAAGGAAAATCAATTCTCTCCCTTTTTTTTTTTTTTTCTTTTCCTCGGCTCCTCTCTCCACTCCTCCATTACTGGTCTGGGTTATCAATAGGTTATAAGTGTAGGTTTCAAATAATAAATTGAGGTTATATATTAAATTATCACTATGACACTTACAAAGCTTTTAGTTTGGAATATTAGGGGTATGGGAGATAGAATTAAAAGACACGCGATGTTTAATATTTTGCAAAAGCATGCACCTGCTATAATATGTTTGACAGAGACGCACCTTACACAGGAGACAAAAAAATTACTACATAAACGGTGGTGGACACATCAATATCACTCTTTTCATACATCGTACTCTCGGGGAGTATCGGTTTTGATACACAGAAATATTAATTGGGTATTAATGGATAAACTTATAGATAGTTTAGGACGTTTTGTTGTACTACATGGGCGTTTGGGATCACTTAGATGTTTACTAATATTTGTTTATATTCCTCCTCCTTATAAGTCAGACATCTTCACAGAAATTGTTAAGTTTTGGGGAACAAAAGAATTATGCCCAGTGGTATGTATGGGAGATTTTAATAACGTCCTGGATGAAAGCTTAGACCGGTGTGGAGGAAGGCTTCGTAGTGAGGATTCTAAGAGGACACCTCTTGCGAGATTGTGTACGGAACTGGGCTTGGTCGATGTCTGGAGAAGTAGATTTCCGTTAAAAAAAGTTTTTTCGTGTTATAATAAAACCAGTGACACTCTCTCCAGAATCGATCTAGCTCTAGTAAACGAGATGGTATTGCGAAATATAGGAAGGGTGGTTTATTGGCTGAGAAATTTGTCTGATCATTGTATGCTTTCCTTAGAGATTGTGATTGACCAATTGGTGCCTAGATCTAGACTGAGTATTAATCCACATTGGCTCAACTTAATTGAAAATGAGGAAGCAATCCAGCGAGAGGTGCAAGAGATGTTGTCCTTTAACTGGGGAACAGCTGGAGATGAGGTTGTATGGGATTCTGTCAAGGCCTTTATGAGGGGTGTTATTTGTAAATGTATTGTAAGGAAAAAAAGAGAGTTTAAGGAGGAGGAACTAGCCAAAGAGACAATAGTTGCGAAAATGGAATTAATGTACATACAAGATCCGAAGGAGGAAAATAGGTTGAAATGGGTGGGCGCACAAGAGGAATATAAGTACTATCTCCTAGAAAAAGCTCGTCAAAAGCTATATTTTTGGGGAACAAAGATTCATTTCGAGTCCGGTATAGTGACTAAAAGATTGTCAGCTATTATTCAGAGTCAGAACACTCGAAAATATATAAACGCACTAAGGGGACAAAATGGAAATATTATTAATGATGCGGTGAAAATAGGTTTAGAATTTCTTGAATACTATAAGAAGGAATATCGGTCAAATTTGACTGCCTCTAACTTGGAAATTAGAAATTATCTGGATGGTGTAAAACTATCTAGACTGTCAGAGGAGCAAAAAAATATCCTTGATGAAGATATCTCCCTGGAAGAGATTCAAAGGGAGATACGTAAATCGAAGAAAAAATCATCTCCAGGTGTTGATGGTATTCCATATGAGGTCTATGCAAGATACGAGAGGGTCTTGGCTCCAGCCTTACATAGAGTGATTTCGGCAGCGGTGACCAACCAAAGATTGCCTGTGTCCATGACAGAAGCTTTGATAACTCTTATCCCTAAAGAGGGGAAAGATGGACTGGAGTTGGGGGCCTACAGACCGATATCACTCTTAAATGCGGATATGAAAATAATAGTAAAGGTCCTGGCATCGCGTCTACAAGGGGTGATCTCCTCCTTAGTCCATAGGGACCAAAACGGTTTTATGCCTGGTCGTACAACAAGCCTTAACATTCTTCGTGTTTTTCATAACATACAGATAGGAAGTGATGGGGAGTCCCACTCCATCCTGTCTCTTGATGCTGCGAAAGCTTTTGACAGGGTGGAGTGGGGGTTCCTATGGGAAGTGATGCGGAAGATGGGGTTCGGAGAGAAGTTTTTAGGGTTGGTTCAATTGTTGTACCAGAACCCTACGGCCGCAATACGAGTAAATGACGAAGTTAC
Source organism: Rhinella marina (assembly GCA_900303285.1). Lineage (NCBI taxonomy): Eukaryota > Metazoa > Chordata > Amphibia > Anura > Bufonidae > Rhinella > Rhinella marina. The sequence goes on from ONZH01003134.1 coordinate 19,955, forward strand.
TAGTAGTTTTCCTATTCAGAGGGGAGTACGTCAGGGGTGTCCCCTGTCACCCATGCTCTTTAACCTAGCTATTGAACCTTTAGCATGTAAAATTAGATCTGATGTAATGATTGAAGGTTTTGGAGCTGGGGGGAGGGGGGACAAGCTCACTATATACGCGGATGACATCCTTCTATTTTTATGGAACCCCGAGAATAGCCTAGATTATGTTATTAGCTTGTTTGAAGAGTATGGATTATACTCTGGCCTAATGATTAATTGGGCTAAGTCTGTTTTGATGCCATTGTCAGGTCCCTGGTTTGAGGGGGAGGTTCCCCCAAAGGAAAAAGTAAAAATAAAAATTTTGGTGAGGGGTGAGAGTTTTAAATATTTGGTCAAGATGTAGGCAAGTTCCACAGTTTCAATACAAATCCCCTAATTAAAGAACTACGTAGAAAGGTAGAGATATGGAACACATTTAGACTTTCCAGAGCAGAAAGGATAGTGTTGGCTAAAGCGGTGTTACTACCCCGTCTTTTATACCTATTTAGGCCACTTCCCATTTGGATAACAAAAAAGCTGCTAAAAAAAATAGAGATAATGATGAATGCATTGATTTGGGGTCGAAAGCGAGTGCGTATTAAGCTGGAGAATTTTTGTATGGAGAAAGGAAAAGGAGGATTCTCATTTCCAGATGTACAGCTGTACCTAATTGCTTCCCAGATTCAATTATTGGTGAGAACTGCCGATATTGATCTTTTTCAATATGTGATTGATCACTCGGGATCTATGTATGATAATATGCTACAAATATTAGAGACAGGCATCCTGGAAGATCGGTGGAGGAGAAAAATTCCTTTAATTGATCTCTTAATACGATGCTGGGGAGAATTTCAAAAGATAATGGCTCAGCCAGTTTGTGTGCTGACAACACCGATCTGGCAGAATAAATTCCTTCCAGAATTTCAGACATTAAATTGCAATATACTTCGGGGTATCCGTGAGATTACTGCTTTAGAACATATAATAAAGAATAATACAATTAAACCATGGGACGTGTTTAAAGTGGAGTTTAATTTGAAGGAAGGAGCTTGGTTGGAATATTGTTCACTTAAGTATGCCTGGATGAAAATGAGCCCCCAGTTGGGAGTTATTCCACCACCGGCCCAGTTGTATAATGAACTTAAGGAGGATCTAATAAAAAAGAAGGCCCTCTCGGTAATATATCGTAAACTAAGGATAGATAAACAAAAGGATTGGATATCGGCGAGTAAAGGGAGGTGGGAAGCAGAAATAGGGAGGATACAGAGAGAGCAATGGAAGGCAATTCTTACTAACATCTCTATTGTTTCAAGTAATATAAATTATCAAATTATCCAGTTCTATATTGTGAATAGGTTATATTACACCCCCAAGTTCTTATATAGAATTAAAAAACGGGACAATTCCAAATGAGATGTGCAAATGGAGATGCAGATTTGTACCACGTCTTATGGAGTTGTTGTAAGTTGGAAAATTTCTGGGAAGATGTCTTTATGGAGGTATGTAAGGGGGTAGGTTTTAAGATTATTAAAAACTTTAGATTAGCAGTCTTAGGGGAAGATACTGAGGTGAACTTAGGGAAGGTAAAGAAAAGACAAATGAATAAGGAGCTATTTTTGGCTAGGTTATTGATTGTGAGAAAATGGATAGATCGATCTCCCCCTACGGTAGCTCAATGGTTAGGTTTGTGTGGGGAGATGCGGAGAGAGGAGAGAAGAGGGAGATGGTGAGGAGTAAGTAAGCAATGTTGTTTTTTTTTTTTTTTTTCCTTCCTGTCCCTTCCGACCTTGGGTGGGTGGGGTGGGGGGATGGGGTTTGGTGTTACTATTTATTATCTATGGTTGTATTTTTGTAATGTTATGCTGTTATGTGATTTGCTTATTTGAGCATGGAGTTGTAATTTATTAATTGGAATAATAAAATAAAAAAAATAAAAAAAAGATATATGCAGATTAACCAATGGGAGAGATTTATCAAAACTGATAAAAGTAGAGTAGTTGCTGATGGTAATCAATCAGACTCCAGCTCCTCGTTTATCAGAGACCCTTTTCTAAATATATGCAGCAGCCTGATGATTTCCATGGGCAACTACTCTGTTTTCCTTTTTACTATTTTGTACCTTTTGATATATCTCTCTCTCTGTGAATACCTATTTGTGGAGTTTGTTCACAGTAAACTAACATAACATAGTAAGTTATGTATGTTTAGGTGAGATGTTCCACTGCATACACATAATTTATTAGTAATTCTCCATAGATTTACAATTTGTTAATTTTTACAATGATGCATAGTAGCTGTTTTCATAAGTCACGAAAATATACACTGCTGGAAATCACTATTGCCATAAATAATAACGTTCTTCTTCATCTCTTGATAGATAGGTGAACTTTGGGCAGAAGACAATTTGGACACAAAATCACTGTAGCGAGATCAGGTCCCTGACAGTGTCAGCATGAGACAGGCAATAAAGCCAAATTGTCAGAGGTTGAAGGGCAGAATTTATGACGTCTACAATCAATAGAAAATCACAATTTCCAGTGGTGCTAAACATCTTCAAACTGCACTGATTCTCCACCGGGCTTGAGTGATTGCTCTAGATATGGCTCAAAGAGTCTTTCATTGATTTGCTGCATACATGCTGACTTTTTAACATTTCTAAGGATATCACATTTAAATGTATTGTTTTTTGTTTTTTTTTTAATTTACACATCACAGATTTTGAAAAATAATAATGTATGAACACTAGGAGAAGCTAGAGACATCTCCACAGTAAATTTTATCAATTTAGGCTGAAATCACACATTTTTAATTTAGGGCAGTTTTTAAAGCATTTTTATTTTTTTAAACACAGGATTGGGACGAAAAAGCTAACATAACTACATATGTCATTATAGCCTTAAGGCTATATGGCATACACCTGTGTATGAAAATATGGAATAGATAGATGCACAATATAAACTATTTTTATGCAATTTGTTCCTTTTTTATCCATTTTGTATTCACTTCATTCTGTATAAAAGGGGTTGTCCAATGTAGCACTCCCTAGAAAATACATCTCAGATGCTGTGGTCACAATTGACCACAAAATCTGAGGGGTTAAATGTCTGAGATTCATGACATTGGCTCTGGGTGTCTGCTATATAAAACTATGGTGCCCCTCTGCTCCAGAGCGGGCACCATCTTTAAAATATGTATGGCTGATATTCTGATTGGGTTAAATTAAACCTTTGAAACCTTTGGCACTCTAGCTGCTCTGAAACTATAACTTCCAGCATGCAAACTTTCTTGGCTGTTCTTGGAAGTCCAATGAAAATGAAAGGAGGATTCTGGGAGTTGTAGTTTCAGAAAAGCTGGAGTGCCGGAGGTTGCTTATCCCTGATGTAGCAGATCACTGGCCTACTTGACAGCTGTGGACAGTAATTGGCTGCAGCGGTAATGTGGTATGTATAAGATGTTACTGCTGCATTCAGGAAAACAAACTTAACCTCTCAGCAACTGGTGATCATACGTATACATATTGGGTCTCTAAGGAATTTATGGAGCAGGTTCACAAGCCAAGCCCTCTCCATCCATGTAGTGTGCCAGCTGTATTACACAGCTAATAACTGCCCATAGTGAGTTAACTCCAAATCCAGTCATTTAACCCCACAGTCAATATATTGAATGAATGCACTCCCTCTGTCCTCTGATCGGCCCTTCAATGATGAAGTGTTGCTATGAATGGTACTAGTAATCAAACTAAAGCAGGTTCCCTAAGGGGGATTAAAAAAAGAAAATCAGCTGAATAAAGTTTTCTTCAAAAATAGTATATAAAAATTGTGAAACATACTAAAGAAACCTGTTTGCCCATTTCTCATATTACAAAATAATAATGAAAAATAAACATAAAATGTATTATATCTAAAATGTCTGAACTATTAAAATGTATTTATCATGCACCATGAACACTATAATGAAAATTCATGAATTCTAGAATTACTGCATTTTATTTACCCTTCACAAAAAATTGCATAAAAATAATCAAAAAGTGACTTGGACACAAAAGTGAAATCAATAAAAAAACACCAGTAGCCTTCACAGAGCTTCAACGGTATAAAAATAAAAACGTCATGGGTGTCAGACTATTGCTAGGTTCATATCACTGTTTAGTTTTCCATTCTTGTGATCCATCAAGTCCTTCAGGTCAGAAAAACAGAAAACTAAACAGTGATTTGAACCTAGTCACACAAAGCAATTAAAAAGGTTTTCACATTTTTGAAAGTAGTGAAACATAATAAAAACTATATAATGGAATATTATCATAATTATACTGACATGAAGAATAAATGTATCATGTCATTTTGCACCTTAAAGTGGAAAAAGAATGAACCCAAATATATTTCCATTTCTTTAAATACCGAAGAAGATAAAGCAATGCGGCACTCACCAGGCTTCTTTTGTAGCTTTATTCAAGAGTAAATAACTCACATGTGGGGATGCGGATACCTTAATTCAGTGCATGAAGGCGTGCGGCCGCACGCCTTCATGCACTGAATTAAGGTATCCGCATCCCCACATGTGAGTTATTTACTCTTGAATAAAGCTACAAAAGAAGCCTGGTGAGTGCCGCATTGCTTTATCTTCTTCGGTATTTAAAGACATTATAGGACTTTTTTATGCAGAGCACCAAGTGGCGAATACATATAATGGGCCAATAGTTGACGGAGTTCTTAACCTGTGACGTAGTGCCAGTCTCTAAACAAACGTTCTGGTGTACATTCATATTTCCATTTCTACCCCACAAGTTTGTCCCAAAGAAAAGCCTGAGAAGTACAAGACTTGTAAAAAAATATAAAGTACTTGAGGTGTAGAGTTCATACATACCACTTAGGCCTCTTTCACATGAGCGAGTTTTCCGTCCGGGTGTGATGCATGAAACAAACACATAGCAGCTGAACTGAATCTTGACCCATTCATTTCAATGGGTCTGTGCACATGAGAAGAGGTGTTCAATGTGTTTGCACTGTTACAAATTAGGAATAGTGTATGGTAAAAATGGGCTTTGGGTTAAGTATTTTTCACTTATCCAATGTATATTGTAGGTAATAACTGCTAGATTAGTGGGGGTCTGTGGGATCCACACCAATGATGAAGGATTCCTGTTTCCACTGTTTGAATGGAGCAGTTGTTGAGAGTTCATGCTGCCTCCTCATTTGAAATCTATTAATAATTGGGTGCTGTACATACTCAGCTATTAAAGTCCCATAAATGTTAAATGGAGAGACACCTTGTAGGCTTGATCACTGCTCCTTTCAAGCTTGGGACACAGTACCCTCCATTCTAGCAACTAATGTGGGTCAGAGTGGACAAACTCCCACCAATCTAAAAGTTAGCACCTATCCAGTTCACAAATGAAGTTAAACTAAAAACAGATTGGCAAATCATTTTTTGTAATTGACTATTAACTTTCTAAACCTAAACTCTATCATAGTTAATCTGAATGTTCCTGGGGAAAGTGCCTGCTCATCAAATGCAGTTTGATGTAATCAAGCCAACCAATAGCATGTTAAATACTATTAATTATATGGATAGATTCATGTGTTGTATATTTTTCCACCTTTAAATTTGAAAGTCTTGCGTTTGCTACCAACTTGATGTGGAGAGTCCAATCAAATTTGGATTAAAATTGGGTCACTGTCACTCAAAAATTGAATAATAATGCCAGCCACTTTGCTGAGCAATACAATTACTATTAGGGGAATATAACTGCACATTTAAAGGGGTTTATGGATGTGCTAGTAATAGAAAATCCAGTTTTTCTGAACTGATAGAGGCACATTCGTTTGCCAAATCAATAGCACTCCAGGAAGTGGACTCTTCATTATGGGTGTACATAGAAAAGAGGAGGCTCTCACTAAAATACTAGATTAGGCCACAGTCCTTGTCTCAATTCCTCACCATCTTTTTTGCTAACAATGCAGTTCCTCTTTAGAGAGCACTTGGGCCATTTGCGGCTCTGCCCACTCAATTCAAGGTCCTAAGATCAATGGTTCAGTGTGCCTTATGTATGCTCTTGCACTCTTTGTACAATGTTATGTGTTTTACTAAGAGGTTTTTCTCCCACATACAGTATGACAAAAATGGAAGTTTATTTTAACATTGTGCGTAGAGTCAGATCAGAGAAATTGGTCGATACTTACCTAACTACCTCAAAGAAGTACCTTTAAGCTTTAAGATTTAGATAATACATTTTGCACTTGAGTACAGTTTTGATATTTATTTACTTGTATAAGTACAAGCTTTCCATCCTATAGATAGAAATCTTAATATTAGCTTAGCAATATAGGTATACAGCATATATTTTGTATTCAGTTCCTAAGGCTGTAGAAAAATCTGCTACTTATCTTCATTTCTTGCTTCTAGTTTTCTCTCAGCTTTTTGAAATGTCACTGAAAAATACTTCCGGCATCAGCAGCATCAGATTTCATTATGAACAGTGTTGCATAGGAATATATATTAGTTTACCATGTTTTGTCACAAAACCAAGAATAGCTTGCTTGAAAAAAGATGTTTATTCTACTTTTCTTGGGTAATACGTTATTTTTTTGGCCATGTTTTAAGATATGCTGCTTGAAATGATAATTTCTGGTTTGAGGTCAATCCCGATTCACAAATGTTTGAGTGCAAATGCCATATACAGTACTGTGCAAATGTTTTAGGCAGGTGTGGAAAAATGCTGCAAAGTAAGAATGGTTCCAGCAGTAGAAGTGAAAGCCTCAGGTCTGGATGAGCAGGTCTGGAGCTATGTGGACAGGCAATGCTGATGTAGCAATGTAGAATGTAGCATGAATGTAGCAGAAGGGAGAATGTAGCAGATCTAAGACTGCTCTAGGACACAGATCTAGCACTGTTAAAGGGCTATAGTTACTCTATGGAAAAACATATGACTACTATGTTAAAGAAGAATGACAACCTATGCACTCAGTGCACCTCAGCTCTTTAGCTTCCTAGTACTCACTCTGCCCCTCTGTGAAATTGAGTCCTCCTTTGCATAAAGAATGATAGTTGTTTTTTTTCCTCAGGAACAGCAAAATTGATTTTAACAAGATAGATCATTTTAATCACCAGGATCAACCCTACCAGACAGTATGCTTGGCTTGGGTTTGGTCCTGCTGACAGTTGCTCTTTAAAGAGTATGCATGGAGTGAAATTTGCTGCTAATCCACAGTGAACTTCCTCAGCCAGTAATTGTCTGAAATACTTATAGTACACCATAGATGTAAAATGATGTTAAAGCATGAGTCATTGCTAGCAGGCTTTAGAATAGTGTGTATGTTTCTTTCAAAGCCAACTTGAATTAAGTATGCATACTAAACAAATCTGCTTTGCAGGCTTACAATTTTGCCTTAAGAGAGTATTGGTTTAAACAAATATCTGTAGCTTTGCTTCATCCCATATGATGAGCAGTTATCAGTCAGAAGCTCCCAAGTAGAAGAGCAATACAGTTGAAGGCTTGCTTTCCTTGATAACATTTGCAAACAAAGGAAGAACAGTAAGAAAAATACAACAATGGCATAAAATGCATTTAAAACTAAATTTTACTTTAATCTATATGCACGCATAATTCATTCCTTTTTCTTTGTTAGTTGCTATGCTTTGCACGATTAAGCTTTGATGTTAATAGGAAATCTTGAAATAAGATGGAAATTTATACAGTCTCTTTCCAAAGAATATTTTCTTCACATTAACATGGCCAGAAATTGCTAAATGCAGCCAATGATGCTTTTTTTTGGCATTAAGAAGTGACACAAGCAAAGCACAAAAGATGCGCTTCATTAAAGAAAAATGTCTCAATGATTGTTACAGCATTCTGGTTTGTAAATTAATGAACATCTTGAAAGGTGCTTGAGTTTATCTCCAATTTTGTTTTCAAATTCAAAAATATTCTAGTAATAAACAAATGTTTAGTTTAAATGCTACTTCTTATGGAGATCACACATATTATTGTTTAATATTCAGCTTGGTGTATGAAAGCATTCCCATAATGTCAATCATTAAAATTCCATGAATTCATTGTGCACTTCTATTTGCTTGAATAAACTACTGAAAAGAGACAAAGTTGAGGTCTATAAAATACAAAAACAGGATATTACACCAAAGTTTTCTGAAAGTTCAAGAGAACAGCAAGAAGGAGAAATTAGATTTATTGTGGGATTCTCCACAAGCGGTTTGAAGCTTAAAAGCACTTTTACACATGTCAACTGAACAACCAATTACTAGGAAGGAAATAATCCTTTCCGATATTTGTCTGTTCATCGGAGGAGAAGAGAGCTACATTTATACGTAGCAATCACCTCTGCTGTATGGGAACGAGTGATTGCTACTGCAGTTACTCATTAGAGATGAGCGAGTAGTGTTCGATCGAGCTGGTATTCGATCGAATACTACGATATTCGGCGTGCTCGATTTCTTTCGAGTATAACGGCGATGGCGCACTTAGAATTCGTTTCCCCTCCCACCTTCCCTGGCGCTCTTTTTCCACCAATCACCATGCAGGGGGGGTATGACAGGCACGCTGAGCACGCTGGCAGCGCGAAAACGGCGTCTACATGCATTGGCTGGAAAAACCATGTGACCTAGAATATTAAAAACTCAGCTCTTCCTGCTCGTTCGCATATGCTGCGTGAACTTAGTCAGGGACAGAGGCTGGAGAAGGGAGAGACAGGTTTTAGCTGTTGGACAGGCAGGAGCGTGATTAAAAGCCCTTATCAGGGCTACTGTAGTGCAGTACAGTGATAGCTTTACTACAAGATACACTTTACAGAGAACGGCTGCCGTATTCAGGGATAGCTGCTGGAGTAGGGACAGAGAGAGGCATTAGTGGTGTATTAGGTGCTCTGCTACATACCAAACTATATTTGGCACTACTGCTGTGTACCTTGAAATATAAAATATATAGGCCTTTCAATTGGCAACTGTACTGTGCGTTCTCTTGCAAAGTAATTTCTCAAACCTGGTGTTCATACACACCGTCTGATCACTTAGTACACGGCTGTGTACCTTGAAATATACAATATATAGGCCTTATAATTGGCAACTGTACTGTGCGTTCTCTTGCAAAGTAATTTCTCATACCTGGTGTTCATACACACCGTCTGATCACTTAGTACACGGCTGTGTACCTTGAAATATACAATATATAGGCCTTTCAATTGGCAACTGTACTGTGCGTTCTCTTGAAAAATAATTTCTCAAACCTGGTGTTCATACACACCGTCTGATCACTTAGTACACGGCTGTGTACCTTGAAATATATACTATATAGGCCTTATAATTGGCAACTGTACTTGTGCGTTCTCTTGCAAAGTAATTTCTCATACCTGGTGTTCATACACACCGTCTGATCACTTAGTACACGGCTCTGTACCTTGAAATATACAATATATAGGCCTTATAATTGGCAACTGTACTGTGCGTTCTCTTGCAAAGTAATTTCTCATACCTGGTGTTCATACACAACCGTCTGATCACTTAGTACACGGCTGTGTACCTTGAAATATACAATATATAGGCCTTATAATTGGCAACTGTACTGTGCGTTCTCTTGCAAAGTAATTTCTCATACCTGGTGTTCATACACACCGTCTGATCACTTAGTACACGGCTGTGTACCTTGAAATATACAATATATAGGCCTTATAATTGGCAACTGTACTGTGCGTTCTCTTGCAAAGTAATTTCTCATACCTGGTGTTCATACACACCGTCTGATCACTTAGTACACGGCTGTGTACCTTGAAATATACAATATATAGGCCTTATAATTGGCAACTGTACTGTGCGTTCTCTTGCAAAGTAATTTCTCAAACCTGGTGTTCATACACACCGTCTGATCACTTAGTACATGGCTGTGTACCTTGAAATATACAATATATAGGCCTTATAATTGGCAACTGTACTGTGCGTTCTCTTGCAAAGTAATTTCTCATACCTGGTGTTCATACACACCGTCTGATCACTTAGTACACGGCTGTGTACCTTGAAATATACAATATATAGGAATATATAGGCCTTTCAATTGGCAACTGTACTGTGCGGTCTCTTGAAAAATAATTTCTCAAACCTGGTGTTCATACACACCGTCTGATCACTTAGTACACGGCTGTGTACCTTGAAATATACAATATATAGGCCTTATAATTGGCAACTGTACTGTGCGTTCTCTTGCAAAGTAATTTCTCATACCTGGTGTTCATACACACCGTCTGATCACTTAGTACACGGCTGTGTACCTTGAAATATACAATATATAGGCCTTATAATTGGCAACTGAACTGTGCGTTCTCTTGCAAAGTAATTTCTCATACCTGGTGTTCATACACACCGTCTGATCACTTAGTACACGGCTGTGTACCTTCAAATATACAATATATAGGCCTTATAATTGGCAACTGTACTGTGCGTTCTCTTGCAAAGTAATTTCTCATACCTGGTGTTCATACACACCGTCTGATCACTTAGTACACGGCTGTGTACCTTGAAATATACAATATATAGGCCTTATAATTGGCAACTGTACTGTGCGTTCTCTTGCAAAGTAATTTCTCATACCTGGTGTTCATACACACCGTCTGATCACTTAGTACAACGGCTGTGTACCTTGAAATATACAATATATAGGCCTTATAATTGCCAACTGTACTGTGCGTTCTCATTGCAAAGTAATTTCTCATACCTGGTGATCATACACACCGTCTGATCCAACTTAGTACACGGCTGTGTACCTGAAATATACAATATATAGGCCTTATAATTGCCAACTGTACTGTGCGTTCTCTTGCAAAGTAATTTCTCATACCTGGTGATCATACACAACGTCTGATCACTTAGTACACGGCTGTGTACCTTGAAATATATAATATATAGGCCTTATAATTGGCAACTGTACTGTGGCGTTCTCTTGCAAGTAATTTCTCAAACCTGGTGTTCATACACACCGTCTGATCACTTAGTACACGGCTGTGTACCTTGAAATATACAATATATAGGCCTTTCAATTGGCAACTGTACTGTGCGTTCTCTTGCAAAGTAATTTCACGGCTGTGAAGGCAAAATATTGTAACAAAAAAAAATAAAATGCGGCGGGGGGCTAGCGGAATAGGACGTGGATGAGGACGGGGGCGCGGAAATGCCTGTTGGGGGCCTTGTTGAAGCCAGTGGGGATACAATGCGTGCTGGTGAGGGTCAGCCAGGATCCCGCTCATCCAGAATCCCTGCCTTTATGGGACAGTTAAGCAGGGGGCGGGTTACACCGCTGTTGAGGCCTGAGCAGGTTGAACAGGTGGTGCAATGGATAGCCGATAGCGCTTCCACACAGTTGTCCACCAGCCAGTCATCCACACAGTCTCACTCTGACCCTCCTTCCTCCACACCTGGCCAACAGAGTCATCCCACCATTGACCCCTCCCAGGAGCTCTTTTCGGGTCCTTTTTCAGATGTGCCGGAAGAATCCCAGGAGCTAGCAGAGGAATTTGTTTGTAGTGATGCCCAAACACTTGAGTTTTCGCCATCTCCTGCTGATGTGGACCCTGAGCCAGCATCTGTTATCATGAGCGATGATGATGATGAGACGCAGTTGCCATCAAGGGAGGCTGTTGGAATGTCCAGTGGGCAGGAGGAGGAGGAGCAGAGTGAGGAAGTTGAGGTGGTGGATGACGAAATGACCGACCCCACTTGGCCAGGGGTGATGTCCAGCGAGGAAAGTAGTGGAGAGGTGGTGGTCTGTGCAGCACCGAAAAAGGCAGCAAGAGGCAGAGGGATGTCCACAGGCAGAGGGATGTCCAGGGGCAGAGGACAGTCCAGACAGAGAAGTGAGGCCACAGCCAGCAGGGCCGAAGCTGTTCCCGGCAGCGGGCAGTCGCGCGAAGCTCCCCCATCGAGGCCTCGTACTTCTGTGGTGTGGAGATTTTTTAATGTTTGTGCGGATGACAAACTGAGCGCGGTTTGCACACTCTGCCACTCAAAACTGAGTAGGGGCTCTGAGAAGAGCAATCTGACCACCTCAGGCATGCGGCGTCACTTGGAAGTCAAGCACTGGGCTGAGTGGGAGAGAGCAAACGCAATACAACCTGCGCCCGGTCTTGCTGCCACTGCCTCTTCCCCTGTGTTGTGTGCTGCCACTGCGGTCCAGACCTCCAGCCAGGACACCTCCACATCTGCCTCTGCCTCGGCTACTTTGGGGCCTTCTCCTTCAGCCTCCCCTTCCCCCGCCTCTTCGCCTGCACCTTCACACTCCTCGTCCCAACAACTGTCCATCTCGCAGGCGTTCGACCGCAGGCGGAAGTACGCCTCGAGTCACCCCCAAGCCCAAGCCTTAAACTGCCACATCTCCAAACTGCTGGCCCTGGAGATGTTGCCGTTTAGGCTTGTGGAGACGCAGGCCTTCCGCGACCTGATGGCGGCTGCCGCACCTCGCTATTCGTCCCCAGCCGCCACTCACTTTTCCCGGAGTGCCGTCCCCGCCCTGCACCAGCACGTGTCGCGTAACATCAGGCGGGCCCTGAGGTACGCAGTCAGCGCAAAAGGTCCACTTGACCACCGACTCGTGGACAAGCGCTTGCGGCCAGGGACGATACATCTCTTTGACGGCACACTGGGTGAATGTAGTGGAAGCGGGGACGGGGTCGCAAACAGAGACGGCCTACCTACCACCCCCGCCCAAGATTGCCAGCATGGGTTCTGATAAACCGCCCTCCTCCTCCTCCTCCTCCTCCTCTGCCTTAACATCGCCCTCAGCCGCTAGCTGGAAGCGTTGCAGCACTGGCGGCGGGGAGACGTCAGCAGGCGGTGCTTAAGCTCATCAGCTTGGGCGACAGGAAGCACAGCGCCCCAGAGGTGAGGGACGCCATATTGCAGCAGACGGAGATGTGGCTGTCGCCGCTGCAGCTAGGACCAGGCATGGTCGTGTGCGATAACGGCCGTAACCTGGTTGCGGCTCTGGAGCTTGCCGAACTCAATCACGTACCATGCCTGGCCCACGTTTTTAATCTGGTAGTCCAAAAATTTCTAAAGACTTACCCAACCTGGCAGAGCTACTGGTGAAAGTGCGGCGCTTGTGCGCTCACTTTCGGAAGTCAACTGTAGCTGCTGCTAGCTTAAAAAAACTCCAGCAACGCCTCCATTTGCCTGAACATCGGCTGTTGTGCGACCTGCCGAACTCACTGGAATTCCACCTATTCCATGTTGGCCAGGGTGTGTGAGCAGCAGAGAGCATTGATGGAGTACCAGATTATGAATCCACGCGTGCCTCCAACTCAGCTCCCTCAGTTTGCCAACCACGAGTGGCCATGGATGGCAGACATATGCGATGTACTGCATATCTTTGAGAGTCCACCAAGAAGGTCAGCAGCGAGGACGCTATAGTGAGCGTAACCATCCGCTCCTATGCGTCCTTAAAGAATCCCTCATCGCAATAAGGGAGAACGCATTGCACGCAGAGGAGACGGGGGTAGGAGGAGACGCAACGGAGCTACACAGTCAGACCACACTTTTGTCTGCTTCACGGTGGCAGTTGCAGGAGGATGAGGATGAGGAGGAGGAGGACGACGTGGAGGTGGCTGTGGAAGAGGAGGAGGATGCTGGCGGCGAGGGTAGCAGTCAGGCTGTGTGCGTCCCATTGGTTCAGCGCGGATGGGGCGGAGAGGAGGCGGTAGAGGAGGAAATGGCAAGTGATCCTTCTGGAGGGGGCAGTGACGTCATGCCTATTCAGAGTCTGGCACACATGGCTGACTTCATGCTGGGCTGCTTTTCCCGGGACACACGTGTTGTCCGGATAGTGGAGAACAAACTGTACTGGGTCTTCGCACTCCTGGACCCCCGGTATAAAGATAACGTCTCCTCTTTTATTCCGGTAGAGGAGAGGACAAATCGATTGCTGGAATACCAGAGGGAACTCGTGCAGAACATGATGGAGATTTTCCCCACCCACCATCGCTGGCGGCAGAGAGGAGAGGGTCTCCCAGAGTCCCACAACATCTATCAGGCCCACAGCCACCAGGGGAACACTCTCCAAGGTGTGGGACACGTTCATGGCACCCCCTCGTGAAACTTCCATCACTGCGGGGCCCGCTATCAGCAGGAGGGACAAGTATCGGCGGATGTTGCGGGAGTACCTGGCAGACCGTACCCCTGTCCTCCCCGATCCTCGGCGTCCTACACTTACTGGGTCTCCAAGTTGGACACGTGGCTTGAACTGTCCCTGTACGCCTTGGAGGTGCTTGCCTGCCCTGCCGCCAGCGTGCTATCAGAAAGGGTGTTCAGCGCAGCCGGGGCATTATAACCGATAAGCGCAGCCGCCTGTCAACCGACAGTGCCGACAGGCTGACGCTAATCAAAATGAACAGCAAGTGGATTGACCCGGACTTTGCTTCTCCAACAGTGGAAAGCAGCCAAAAGTGAAGTGCCATCTGTATGAAGTGCCATTTCCTCCTCCACCTCCTCCTCCTTAACCGCCGTAGAATTGCTCCGTAAATAAGAAAAAATTTATATATTTATGGCTCACCTCTTTTGGGCCTCCACAAAATGTTTAAGAGGTATCACCTCTTGGGCCTCCACATAATTTTTAACAGGTCTCACCTCTTGGGGCCTCCACATAATTTTTAAGAGGTCTCACCTCTTTGGGCCTCCACAAAATGTTTAACAGGTCTCAACTCTTGGGCCTCCACATAATTTTTAAGAGGTCTCACCCTCTTGGGCCTCCACAAAATGTTTAACAGGTCTCACCTCTTGGGCCTCCACAAATGTTTAACAGGTCCTCACCTCTTGGGCCTCCACATAATTTTTAACACGTCTCACCTCTTGGGCCTCCACATAATTTTTAAACAGGTCTCACCTCTTGGGCCTCCACATAATTTTTAAACACGTCTCACCTCTTGGCCTCCACATAATTTTAACACGTCTCACCTCTTGGGCCCTCCACAAAATGTTTAACAGGTCTCACCTCTTGGGCCTCCACAAAAATTTTTAACAGGTCTCACCTCTTGGGCCTCCACATAATTTTTAACAGGTCTCACCTCTTGGGCCTCCACAAAATTTTAACAGGTCTCACCTCTTGGGCCTCCACAAATTTTTAACAAGGTCTCACCTCTTGGGCCTCCACAATAATTTTTTAACAGGTCTCACCTCTTGGGCCTCCACAAAATGTTTAACAGGTCTCACCTCTTGGGCCTCCACATAATTT
This sequence comes from Rhinella marina, assembly GCA_900303285.1. Classification (NCBI taxonomy): domain Eukaryota; kingdom Metazoa; phylum Chordata; class Amphibia; order Anura; family Bufonidae; genus Rhinella; species Rhinella marina. The sequence continues at coordinate 35,193 of ONZH01003134.1, forward strand.
TTAAGAGGTCTCACCTCTTGGGCCTCCACAAAATGTTTAACAGGTCTCACCTCTTGGGCCTCCACAAAAAAATGTTTAACAGGTCTCACCTCTTGGGCCTCCACATAATTTTTAACACGGTCTCACCTCTTGGGCCTCCACATAAATTTTTAAACACGGTCTCACCTCTTGGGCCTCCACAAAATGTTTAAGAGGTCTCACCTCTTGGGCCTCCACATAATTTTTTTAAGAGGTCTCACCTCTTGGGCCTCCACAAAATGTTTAAAGAGGTCTCACCTCTTGGGCCTCCACAAAAATGTTTAAGAGGTCTCACCTCTTGGGCCTCCACAAAATGTTTAAGAGGTCTCACCTCTTGGGCCTCCACAAAATTTTTAAGGTCTCACCTCTTGGGCCTCCACAAAATTTTTAACAGGTCTCACCTCTTGGGCCTCCACAAAATTTTAAAAGGTCTCACCTCTTGGGCCTCCACAAATTTTATCAAGGTCTCACCTCTTGGGCCTCCACAAAATTTTTAACAGGTCTCACCTCTTGGGCCTCCACATAATTTTTAACAAGGTCTCACCTCTTGGGCCTCCACAAAATTTTTCAACAGGTTCTCACCTCTTGGGCCTCCACAAAATTTTTAAGAGGTCTCACCTCTTGGGCCTCCACATAATTTTTAAGAGGTCTCACCTCTTGGGCCTCCACAAAAACTCACCTCTTGGGCCTCCACAAAATTTTTAAGAGGTCTCACCTCTT
>ONZH01003135.1:0-33148 GCA_900303285.1 Rhinella marina
TGCTTTGAAAAGCTTTTACAAGTGTTTCTGCCTTCTGTGAGACACCTGTTTAGTAAAAAGTACCCTTTCGACCACTTAAAATGTTTGTACGGGGGTGCTCTTTCCAAAATGGGGTCACTTGTGGGGGTTTTTAATTTCTGGGGACCTCAGGAGTTATTTAAATGAGACATGTCTGTTAATTCTGGCCTTTAAAACCCATATATTGCTGTTTGCCTCTGATGGCCTGCTGTGCGCCCATACAGCGGGCTACAAGCACAAATGGGGTGTTGTTTTAATGGAAAAAAAGGGGAACATGTATTGGGGTGCATTTTCTCCTTTAACCCCTTGTGAATCTGAAAAATTGGGGTCTGCTAGTAATTTTTCATTTTCACAAATGTGTGCTTTGAAAAGCTTTTACAAGTGTTTCTGCCTTCTGTGAGACACCTGTTTAGTAAAAAGTACCCTTTCGACCACTTAAAATTTTTGTACGGGGGTGCTCTTTCCAAAATGGGGTCACTTCTTGGGGTTTTTTATTTCTGGGGACCTCAGGAAATTTTTAAATGAGACATGGCACTAAAAAAAACATGTCTGTTAATTCTAGCCTGCAAAATCCATATTTTGCAGTTTGCCTCTAGGGGCCTGCTGTGTGCCCATACAGCGGGCTACAAGCACAAATGGGGTGTTGTTTTAATGGGGGGAAAATGGGGAACATGTATTGGGGTGCATTTTCTCCTTTAACCCCTTGTGAATCTAAAAAATTGGAGTCTGCTTGTAATTTTTCTTTTTCACAAATGTGTGCTTTGAAATGCTGTTACTTGCATTTCTGCCTTCTGTGAGACCCCAGTTTGTAAAAAAGTACCCTTTCTACCACTTAAAATGTTCGTACGGGGGTGCTCTTTCCAAAATGGGGTCACTTGTGGGGGGTTTTAATTTCTGGGGACCTCAGGAAATTTTTAAATGAGACATGGCACTAAAAAAACCATGTCTGTTAATTCTGGCCTGCAAAATCCATATTTTGCAGTTTGCATCTAGGGGTCTGCTGTGCGCCCATACAGCGGGCTACAAGCACAAATGGGGTGTTGTTTTAATCGGGGAAAAATGGGGAACATGTATTGGGGTGCATTTTCTCATTTAACCCCTTGTGAATCTGAAAAATTTGGGTCTGCTTGTAATTTTTCATTTTCACAAATGTGTGCTTTGAAATGCTGTTACTTGCATTTCTGCCCTCTGTGAGACCCCAGTTTGTAAAAAAGTACCCTTTCTACCACTTAAAATGTTCGTACAGGGGTGTTATTTCCAAAATGGGGTCACTTTTGGGGGGTTTCCACTGTAGGGCCAGCTCAGGGGGTCTTCATGTGCGACATAGCTCCCAATTATTATTCCAGCTAATTTCACTCTCTAAAAGCCATATGGTCCTCCTTCCACTGTGAAGCCTGCTGTGTGCCAGTACATTGGGCTACGAGCACATATGGGGTGTTGCCGTATTCGGGGGGAAATGGTGATCAAAATGTGTGGTGCATTTTGTCCTGTTACCCTTTGTGAAAGTGAAAAATGTGGGTGTATAGCAACTTTTTTGTCAAAAAATTGCAATTTTTCATTTTCACTTCCGCGTGAATCCTAATTCTAGGAAAAACCATTGAGCTCAAAGTGCTCACCACACACCTTGAAAGATTCCTTAAGGGGTGCTCTTTCCAAAATGGGGTCACTTTTGGGGGGTTTCTATTGTAGGGCCAGCTCAGGGGTCTTCATGTGCGACATAGCTCCCAATTATTATTCCAGCTAATTTCACTCTCCAAAAGCCATATGGTGCTCCTTCCACTGTGAAGCCTGCTGTGCGCCAGTACATTGGGCTACGAGCACATATGGGGTGTTGCCGTATTCGGGGGGAAATGGTGATCAAAATGTGGGGTGCATTTTGTCCCGTTACCCTTTGTGAAAGTGAAAAATGTGGGTGTATAGAAACTTTTTTTTCAAAAAATTGCAATTTTTCATTTTCACTTCCGCGTGAATCCTAATTCTAGGAAAAACCATTGAGCTCAAAGTGCTCACCACACACCTTGAAAGATTCCTTAAGGGGTGCTCTTTCCAAAATGAGGTCACTTTTGGGGGGTTTCTATTGTAGGGCCAGCTCAGGGGGTCTTCATGTGCGACATAGCTCCCAATTATTATTCCAGCTAATTTCACTCTCCAAAAGCCATATGGTGCTCCTTCCACTGTGAAGCCTGCTGTGCGCCAGTACATTGGGCTACGAGCACATATGGGGTGTTGCCGTATTCGGGGGGAAATGGTGATCAAAATGTGTGGTGCATTTTGTCCCGTTACCCTTTGTGAAAGTGAAAAATGTGGGTGTATAGCAACTTTTTTGTCAAAAAATTTCAATTTTTCATTTTCACTTCCGCGTGAATCCTAATTCTAGGAAAAACCATTGAGCTCGAAGTGCTCACCACACACCTTGAAAGATTCCTTAAGGGGTGCTCTTTCCAAAATGGGGTCACTTTTGGGGGGTTTCTATTGTAGGGCCAGCTCAGGGGGTCTTCATGTGCGACATAGCTCCCAATTATTATTCCAGCTAATTTCGCTCTCCAAAAGCCATATGGTGCTCCTTCCACTGTGAAGCCTGCTGTGCGCCAGTACATTGGGCTACGAGCACATATGGGGTGTTGCTGTATTTGGGGGGAAATGGTGATCAAAATGTGGGGTGCATTTTGTCCCGTTACCCTTTGTGAAAGTGAAAAATGTGGGTGTATAGCAACTTTTTTGTGAAAAAATTGCAATTTTTCATTTTCATTTCCGCGTGAATCCTAATTCTAGGAAAAACCATTGAGCTCAAAGTGCTCACCACACACCTTGAAAGATTCCTTAAGGGGTGTTATTTCCAAAATGGGGTCACTTTTGGGGAGTTTCTACTGTAGGGCCAGCTCAGGGGGTCTTCATGTGCGACATAGCTCCCAATTATTATTCCAGCTAATTTCGCTCTCCAAAAGCCATATGGTGCTCCTTCCACTGTGAAGCCTGCTGTGCGCCAGTACATTGGGCTACGAGCACATATGGGGTGTTTCTGTAAAATCCAGAACTGGGGTAATACACTCACCGGCCACTTTATTAGGTACACCATGCTAGTAACGGGTTGGACCCCCTTTTGCCTTCAGAACTGCCTCAATTCTTCGTGGCATAGATTCAACAAGGTGCTGGAAGCATTCCTCAGAGATTTTGGTCCATATTGACATGATGGCATCACACAGTTGCCGCAGATTTGTCGGCTGCACATCCATGATGCGAATCTCCCGTTCCACCACATCCCAAAGATGCTCTATTGGATTGAGATCTGGTGACTGTGGAGGCCATTTGAGTACAGTGAACTCATTGTCATGTTCAAGAAACCAGTCTGAGATGATTCCAGCTTTATGACATGGCGCATTATCATGCTGAAAGTAGCCATCAGATGTTGGGTACATTGTGGTCATAAAGGGATGGACATGGTCAGCAACAATACTCAGGTAGGCTGTGGCGTTGCAACGATGCTCAATTGGTACCAAGGGGCCAAAAGAGTGCCAAGAAAATATTCCCCACACCATGACACCACCACCACCAGCTTGAACCGTTGATACAAGGCAGGATGGATCCATACTTTCATGTTGTTGACGCCAAATTCTGACCCTACCATCCGAATGTCGCAGCAGAAATCGAGACTCATCAGACCAGGCAACGTTTTTCCAATCTTCTACTGTCCAATTTCGATGAGCTTGTGCAAATTGTAGCCTCAGTTTCCTGTTCTTAGCTGAAAGGAGTGGCACCCGGTGTGGTCTTCTGCTGCTGTAGCCCATCTGCCTCAAAGTTCGACGTACTGTGCGTTCAGAGATGCTCTTCTGCCTACCTTGGTTGTAACGGGTGGCAATTTGAGTCACTGTTGCCTTTCTATCAGCTCGAACCAGTCTGCCCATTCTCCTCTGACCTCTGGCATCAACAAGGCATTTCCGCCCACAGAACTGCCGCTCACTGGATGTTTTTTCTTTTTCGGACCATTCTCTGTAAACCCTAGAGATGGTTGTGCGTGAAAATCCCAGTAGATCAGCAGTTTCTGAAATACCCAGACCAGCCCTTCTGGCACCAACAACCATGCCACGTTCAAAGGCACTCAAATCATCTTTCTTCCCCATACTGATGCTCGGTTTGAACTGCAGGAGATTGTCTTGACCATGTCTACATGCCTAAATGCACTGAGTTGCCGCCATGTGATTGGCTGATTAGAAATTAAGTGTTAACGAGCAGTTGGACAGGTGTACCTAATAAAGTGGCCGGTGAGTGTAGATTTTATGGGTTTTTTGTTGTTAACCCTTGATGTGTTTCATGGAAATTGGATTAAAACTTAAAATCTGCTAAAAAAATGAAATTTGGAATTTCATTCCAATTTTCCGTCAATTCTCATGGAGCACATAAAGGGTTAACAAAGTTAGTAAAATCAGTTTTGAATAGCTTGAGGAGTGTAGTTTCTAAAATGGGGTGATTTATGGGGAGTTTCCACTATATAAGCCCCACAAAGTAACCTTATATCTGAACTGGTCATTAAAAAAAATGGGTTTTGGAAATCGTCTTAAAATTTTAAGATTTGATTCAAATCTTAGAAGCCTTATAACGTCCTAAAAAAGTAAAATGACATTCACAAAATGATGCCAACATAAAGTAGACATATGGGGAATGTAAAATAATAACTATTTTTGGAGGTATTACTGTGTATTTTGAAATTAGAGAAATTGTAATTTGAAAATTTGCTAATTTTTCCAAATTTTTGGTAAATTATGTGTTTTTTAATAAATAAAAATGAAATATTTTGCCCCAAATTTACTACTGTCGTGAAGCACAATATGTGACGAGAAAACAGTCTCAGAATGGCCTGGATAAGTAAAAGCATTCCAACGTTATTACCACATAAAGTAACACATTTCAGATTTGCAAAAAATGGCCTGGGCAGAAAGGTGAAAACAGGCCTGGGGTTGAAGGGGTTAATTAATAATGTTTTGTTGCAGAATTCATGTAGCTGAATGTCTCCATTCATTTAAATGGAGATTTAATCTGCACAGTAATCCGCAGCATAATTCACAAAAAAAATGCTCATCCTATCATATTGCAGAAAAATCTGCAACAAAATCAGCAGCATGAACCGCTACAAAAAAAGCTGCTTTCTAAAATCCACATCTAGGGATTTGACCATAATTGTGCCGTGCAGAGGTAGGACTGGTGCACAGTTTGTTAAAAAATGAATAACATTTATTTTCTAAAGTTCTTTTGCCCCTCTGAATATTTTACATTGTCATAAAATGTAGAAATACTAAATACTAAGAAATACTAAGGGGGTCATTTACTAAAATATATATTGGGGGTACTATCTCTCTTTGGGGAGAAAGCACCTTAATTGGCGTGAGGAGACTTATAGGCCATTCATGCACCTCTGGAATTCTGGGAAGAAAAGGGATGCAAATGAGCTCTGTTTCTAATGCCATCAGATGTAAGGCAGCTATCCTGTGAGTCAATGTTCAGCTCTTTAAATAAGCTTTGAGACATGACTTATTAAATAAGCCAGCACCTCATCTGCAGACAGCTGTTTCAGGGTGATTGCCCCTCATCAGTGCAGAGCATACTGGCTTAACTGGGTATGAGGCCTGTCAGGGTTTGGGGGGTACTATCTCTCCTTGGCGAGAGAGCGCTTTATTCGGCATGAGGGGACTTATAGGCCATTCATGCTCCTCTGGAATTCTGAGAAGAAAAGGGATGCTCAAGGAAAGATAGTACCCCCCTGACCCTGACCAAAGAAACTGGCTTACATTTAGACCAGCGGTGGATACGCGGACGTTATATAGAGGCCGGCGCCTTTACATAACATCAGTGGATCCACCGCCAGCGCAAGGGCTTATTAAGACCAGTGTCTAAAACGCCGGTCTTAATAAATGACCCCCTAACAGTTTCATCATTTGGTATCAGTTCTATTAATACGTATTGGTTTTCTGTAGCCTTTGAAATATTTGCATCTCTGCATGAATTGCCTATTGATTGCCTGTCTGCAACGACGCAAAGTGAGGTCTTGGCATACACCATGAAGAAAGCACTTTGTGCAGGCGGTGTATAAGTGGTAAACTGCTGATGCTGCAATAAACATTTTATATTGTCTCTTATGAAATGAACTGGTTTATAAGGGAAAACTAAGTTGACTTATAGTATGTACATTTTTGGACTAATGCCTATTACAGCAGTTACCGTTACATTAATATTATTTAAAATGTCGTACTATTTTTATCGAATTTATTTAGTTCAGTTTTGGTGCTTATGACATATAATGACTGACAATGGTAACAGGAATGTTAGGATCCATTAGCAAGATCCCAGAGACATGGGCTGTGAGACAATTGTTAGACTCACTAGTTTGTGATCTAGTGCTTGGAGTGTCCCCTGCATTAACATAAGGACAATTTTTTGCAAATCACGCTGTGAACCCATTCATTTCTATGGGATCACCACTACTTTCCAATCCTGGCCACGACCAGTTCTCGCCATGTAGCCCTAGCCTAATGGACTTTTCATGACCTCTTTGGGGATAAGTGGCAAAATACAGTGGGGAAAAAAGTATTTAGTCAGCCACCAATTGTGCAAGTTCTCCCACTTAAAAAGATGAGAGGCCTGTAATTGACATCATAGGTAGACCTCGACTATGAGAGAGAAAATGAGAAAACAAATCCAGAAAATCACATTGTCTGGTTTTTAAAGAATCTTAAATAATAAGTATTTGGTCACCTACAAACAAGCAAAATTTCTGGCTCTTACAGACCTGTAACTTCTTCTTTAAGAGGCTCCTCTGTCCTCCACTCATTACCTGTAGTAATGGCAGCTGTTTGAACTTGTTATCAGTATAAAAGACACCTGTCCACAACCTCAAACAGTCACACTCCAAACTCCACTATGGTGAAGACCAAAGAGCTGTTGAAGGACACCAGAAACAAAATTGTAGACCTGAACTAGGCTAGGAAGACTAAATCTGCAATAGGCAAGCAGCTTGGTGTAAAGAAATCAACTGTGGGAGAAATAATTAAAAAATGGAAGACATACAAGACCACTGATAATCTCCCTCGATCAGGGGCTCCACACAAGATCTCACCCCGTGGGGTCAAAATAATCAGAAGAACTGTGAGCAAAAATCCCAGAACCACACGGGGGGACCTAGTGAATGACCTGCAGAAAGCTAGGACCAATGTAACAAAGGCTACTGGGCCAACATACCAGCAACAGTGTGTGCCAACCTTGTGAAGACTTACAGAAAACGTTTGACCTCTGTCATTGCCAACAAAGGATTTATAACAAAGTATTGAGATGAACTTTTGTTTTTGACCAAATACTTATTTTCCACCATAATTTGCAAATAAATTCTTTAAAAATCAGACAATGTGATTTTCTGGATTTGTTTTCTCATTTTGTCTCTCATAGTTGAGGTCTACCTATGATGTCAATTACAGGCTTCTCTCATCTTTTTAAGTGGGAGAACTTGCACAATTGGTGGCTAACTAAATACTTTTTATCCCCGCTGTATATTCAAAGGGGTTGTCCGAGATAAGTACCTGACAGCCCTTTTAAGGTTTATTCAGACCTTCTCATTAAACTGTAAGGACTCAGCCAAATATTGTTTTTGTGTTATTTTTTTCCTCCACACATTCCAAGGGCCGCACAACTTAGTAGATTTTCTCTTCACATAACCATGTGAGAGCTTGTTTTTTGCGTGACAAGTTGTATTTTTAATGAAACCATTTAATTCATCATATATTGTATTTGAAAATTCTTTGTCGGGTGAAACTGAAAAAAAAACACAATTCTGCCATGGTGTTTTGGGTTTTGTGTGTCCGCTATGTACCATTTTGAGGTACTCTTGATTTTTTTATCACTTTATTTAATTTTTTGGGAGGATAAGGTCGCAAAACAATTGGCAAATTGTGCATTTTAGTGTTTTTTTCTATTACGGAAATGACTGCACAGGAAAAATATTTTTATATTTTATTAGTTCAAAAGCTTTCGGACGCAGCCATGCTAATTGCTTATTTTTTATGTATTTCTTTTTATATGCAACACAGAGTAATTTTTTTTATATTTTTCATCATTATTTTTTACTGTAATTTTTAGGCCACATAGGGGACTTGAATGAGAAATCTTCTGATTGCTTTTACCATAGACTGCATTAGAATATTAATGTAATCTATGGCATTTTTATAGGCTGCTTGTTAAGTCTTGCCACTAGCATGGCTTTGCAGACAGCTTATTATGACATGGGAGCCTTCATGGAAAAATCTTGGAAAACCACTTTAATGCCTTCTATAAAATATTGAGCTGGGATCTAAGAGCTGCCAATGAGCATTTGATAGGTGATGATGTAATCCTGTAGTTCACAGCAGGTCAGCCACACAGGAGAGAATAACCTCCTATCTACAAGGAGGCTTCCAAATGTATGGATGCAACTGAGTTAGGATGAAGCAGCTACTTCCAGCTAGAATACTTCCAGTGCTTTAGTAAAAAACAGAGTGTCTATTTAAAGGGATTGTGTCACTTCAGCAAATAGCATTTATTGTGTAGAGAAAGTTAATACAAGCCACTTACTAATGTATTGTGATTGTCCATATTGTCTCCTTTGCTGGCTTCATTCATTTTTCCATCACATTATACACTGTTCATTTCCATGGTTACGACTACCCTGCAATCCAGCAGCGATGGCCATGCTTGTACACTATAGAAAAAACACCTGCCTATGTGAGCTCCCACGGTCCTGGCCACCAGAGAGGCCAGCACATTTTCCTATATTGTGCAAGCACGGCCACCACTGCTGGATTGTGGTGTGGGCGTAACCATGGAAACAAACAGTGTATAATGTGATGGAAAAATGAATACAGTATGCAAAGGAGGCAATATGGATAATAACAATACATTAGTAAGTGGCTTGTATTAACTTTCTCTACATCATAAATGCCACTTGCTGAAGTGATACATCCCCTTTAATGTTGTCTGGTATTTCCACTTGGCAGATTTGTCAAATAAATATTTGCAACTATCCCATTCACAGAACTTGTGGAAATCCATGTGCTTGCTACCAAAATTAGCCTGTTTAGATCAATGGAACTAATTTTGAGTCACAGAAATACAGAAATGACTACGATGAAGGTGCCATTCGTTAATATACCCATATTACAGGACAATCCTTAATGCTGCTCTTGTTTGAGAAATTTAAGACATATCAGGAAGTCACTAACAAATAGGGGATGTCCAGTGGGATTACATTTTTTAACATATTGCTCAGAATGGGTTAAAAAAAAAAAGAATTACCGTCCCCAATTCCCTGCTTTTGCCATTCTGATGCTTACTGATCCCCAATTCCTGGTCCGACACACCAAAAATGGCAGGAAATGCCTCCTTAGCCATGCAATGCAGCAGGATTCACCTTTCCTGCCTGTGAGGTTGGGCCCAGGAAGTGTTAAGGAGTCAGAACTGGTAAGTGCCAGTACCTAAATGGTAGTTGATGCTTCTTTCTTGTTTTTAACCCACTATGAATCATATATAAAAATTTAATACCACTAGACAACCCAAAGTGAACATAATAATTCATAGTTGGGAACTTGATGGAGTGACATCACATTCACTGCCCATTGGACACCTGGGCCCAAATTTAATACTTTACTTAGACTGGTTTATTTTATACCAGTTTAAATGGCTTTTCCTGTTTGCATCAACATCCTTTAATATAATTTATGAAGGTAGCTGTAATTTTCTGATGTGTTTTGTCATGTTTTGGGGGTCAAACGGACCCCAGAACATCTCACAGGCATACAAAGATGGACAACAGGCCAGAGACAAAACAGAATACGTTATTAAACATTAAACATGACAGTAAGACCTGGACTTACAGGCAAAGGTACCATGGCAGATGTAACACCACTGGATCAACTGCACCAGTATGACTTGGGGCTAAAACCAAAGGGCGGTGTCTAAGTGAGCCCTATTCTTCACAATACCCCTTGAGGTGAGGATAGACTTTACTGAGGGTTCACCAGGTTGCACCTCCAGGATGGTCGTGGTGCACTTGGCCACTTACCTGCAGACAGAGCTGTTCAGACAGCAGACAAGCAGATGGCTGTACCCCATGCAGAACAGATGCATGGTGGTCCCAGACAGAGCTGCACAGACAGGAGACAGGCAGATGAATGGACCCCATGCGGAGCGGATGCATGGCAGTCCAGGACAGAGCTGCACAGACATGAGACAAGCAGATGCCTGTACCTCATGCGGAACAGATGCATGGTGGTCCCAGACAGAGCTGCACAGACAGGATACAAGCAGATGCCTGGACCCCATGTGGAACGGATGCATGGCAGTCACGGTCAGAGCTGCACACATAGACTAGCCCAAGACAAGGATACCAAAACAACCAGGACATAGACGGAGTGGCTAAGCACAAATAAGGTCAAGGTAATGCAGCTACCAGGTAACATTGATACAGGGTAACACCGCTACAAGATGACATCGATGTTTTACCCAGGTCAGGAGCAAAGATCCTGCATCCAGCAAAGCTGGAGACAGATCCTCAGGCCTACAGCTCACAGGAATAAATAGCTGGGAACTGAGAGCACCTGACCACCTGATAAACCACAACCAGACCAAGGAACATTAACACCACACCAAGAACAAACAAGTAACACAGCACATAGAAATCACAGGAGACAGTTCACACAAAGTCACAAAACACTGCAGCCATCATGCCAAAAGACAAACAACCAGCATACACGGAAGACAACCGCAGCTAGTATGAGAGTACAAGTAGCCAACCTACACAGCAACAAAGCTTGACAGTGAACCGCACCATGCTACAAAACACAGAGTCCATCCATATACACAGGTCCACGTTCACACTCCTTAGGCCACAGCCAGCACACAACACAGAGACCAGCATGCAAGGGAACCTCCCGCAGCCAGTACACAGAGTGCATGCAGCCAGCCTGCACAACACAACTGTCAGGAACTACACAGTGATATGGAAACGGTAAGAACACATTTACATCTCATGTTCACACATAGAAGGCCGCAGCCAGCATGCAGCACACAGTCAACCAACCTACACGGAAAACAACCCGCAGCCAGTATCCGAGAGCACCTGCAGCCAGCCTGCACGGCAGCATGTATCACAGTGAACCACACTGTGACATATTTCTTTTACCTATTTTCCATTCTGGGCTATGATCACATGACCATGTCCATCAGGTCTTTATTTCTTGTGATGTTATGCCCATGGCTGTGTCAAAGCAGCAACAAGGTCAGTGATAGAGAAGTGTCCATGTACAGTACAAAGCTGGGGGATAGGGTGTGATAAACAAGCTAGGCATTGCTAGGGGCAGTGCTGGAACTGTGGCAGAGAAAGGAGAAGTGCATCATGGGTTTGGTTGGATACAGCAACAGGAAGTGCTACATACAGGATGAACAGTGATCTGTTTACATGGTGAAACGGGTCAGAAGAGTCCAAACTGAAAAAAGATGTGGAAGATGTAACATGAAGTAGGCAACTACATGAGCATATCTGTTAAAAATCATAGATATCCCAGAAAACCCCTTTAAGTAAAGGAGGCAAAGATTTGTTGAAAATTTCTTAAGAGGTACGTCCGTTTTAATAAATTTGGTGCATTTTGAACTTCCTAAAAAAGTCAAATGAGCAGGCGCAGATTTGTAGAAACATTTTCACATTTTGTGAGTAACATAATTTTTTTTCATTTTTTGTTGTGTCAGAGTTTTAAACATTTTTGTGTAGTTTACAACAACAAGATATAATATTAATAAAGTGTAACAGGTTATTTTTTAAGTAACGTTTAAAGGAGTAGTGCACTAATTCCCAGACCTTTCGGAAAGACGGCACCCACGTTGGTGATCATACTGACCTCGGCCTGTCCCTGACTATGGTTTTGCCTGATCCCTCGGTGTCTGGCATCAGTGTCTATTGATCCTCATTGGGTCGGCTGTTAACCAAACAGATTCTACTTCAGGAGATAGCAGCCTGGTAGTTCCTCTGCAATGAAGTCCAGATCCCTATATAGAAGTTAAAGGGGGGAAAACCAGGGGACTGCCAGGATAACGCGCTTAGAAGTAGCCCCAAGTCAAATCTGTTTGGTTGACACAGTGGTTCCACACCTATTATATAACAATAGAGACAGAAAATTTTCAAGGCTTATATTTTCACACTACACCACTAAGGTATCTGACAATTTAATGCATTTTGTCTCTTTGTCTATTTGCTATTAGAATGCACTGAAAACTGCTAGGCTATTTGTTAACAAATCTATAATGTCAGCAAATTCTCCTTTATCATTGACTAAAGGGAAACTATTTTATCAGTTATAACTAAGGTCAAACAGGATATGAGGCTCACATAGCAACTGACTTATCACAGTCTTTCATAGTTATCTGCAGTATTTTATTGTTACAAATATGAATCATAAATTACTTTTATCTTTGTGTTCTTTGCTTTGCATACAATTAAACAGACTAAGTTCTTATTGCTTTCCTTCATGGTACACATTGAGGAGCTTTCCAAAAACTTGTGTGAAAACTGCAGTAATTATTAATAACAACTAGTCCCATTACCATTTTTAGACCATAAAATCATACCTGCCGAGTGAATAGTTAATATAGGCCTTTGGTTCCAATTATCCTTAGTACAGATTTTTATAAATTCCATCAGAATGATAATGCTAGAAACTCGTATCACAGATGTATAAAGAAGTGCAGCTCTACCTTAAAAAGACTGAAATAAAGAAATCACCCGGTCCAGATGGCATACACCTCCATAGTCTAAAGGAAGTAGGTAATGTGATAGACAAACCCTTATTTCTAATATTTATGGACAGGGTCTGTTCTACAACAGGCTGACTGGCATGCAACAAATGTGGTGCCACTATTGAAAAAGTGGGTCAAAAAGTGGGACCTTAACACTTCAGTGGCTTTTCTGATGTGATGTGATGTCAAGTTAGAAATAGCTTTATCTGTATAGGCCTGTAAGTTTACCCTCTATTGTGGGTAAATTGTTTGAAGATTTGTGATGCCATCATGGAGGATCTCAAATAAATAACCGTTTAAAGGGAATGTATCAATTTTTTTCTGCTGATTGCAGATTTTTTAATTCTATTTCTGAACATGATTATGGGGCGGCCACCTTGATCTCGCATGAGCTGTTCTAAACAGCATTTAGAGATATGCTTTACAGCAACCACCATGGGCAATAGACAAAATGGACAGGAGAGACCTCTTTGACTTCTATTGGAGAGTTTTCTAGGCATGCTATGTGCCTTATGCAGAGGTCAGGAGGAAGTATCTAAGCTTTGACAATCACCTATTGTGAATAGTGGATCCTGCATTTTTTATATATAAGTGATAACTGTCATTGTAATCCCTGTAATGGTAGGCAGATAACTGCAGTTAAGTGATCTGTACAGACCAAAAGTGGTGCCTATTAGGCTTAATGACAAGTGCAGACTACAGGATTTTAGCATTTTTTTTACAATTATTTTTTACAAATATAGATAATTTTTAACAAATCTAAATAATTAATGGAAAAATAAAAATAACATAAAAAAAAAAATATGCTTAACATAAAACTATGATTTAAACAATTCCCTTTAACTCTGTTCCAGCATGGGTTTATTCAGTATTGGACCTGTGAAACTCATGAGATCAGTTTCTATAAGGTGGTAAGTTCTCTACTGGAATCAGGGTGAGTTGTTGGATGTTATATCTTGATTTTTACTTGCAAATTTCTTGATATTCCTTTTTTGTTCAATTAAAAAAATTCAATTTGTGTCCATACGTGTCCATGTCTATACGAATCAAATATGCTCCATTTGGCCTGAAAATTGGTATATGACACTCTGATAGGACTCAGATTTTTATATCTTTTTGTTATCTCTTTTTAAAATTTGTTTACAAATTTTTGCTCTTTCTCTTCTCACCATTACCAGCTTTTGAAAGCCAAGGCAGTAATAGCAAATGATGTCAAATAGGTAAACGCATGGTTGACAGTGCTAACAAACCATATTTAAAAACACACAGTTATGCTTATTTCAGTGGCGTAACTATAGGGGAAGCAGGGGAAGCGGCTGCTTTGGGGCCCGGGCTGACAAGGGGCCCGGCGCCCAGCAGCATCTCAGTGAAATTTTATAATTATTTGATACAGTTTTTCAGGCCAGGCCGGGCCCCTTCATATACAGTTCTGTGACATAGGAGGCCCGCGCCTGGCCTGCTACATCATCCATCCATAATGCCACCCAAAGAACTCCCAAAGAATCCCCAAACAACCCCCACCCCCGTACGCCCGCCCAGGATGCGTCTTACAGTGAAAGGCATAATAGCGAAGCCGGTACAAGCAGGCAGTGCGCTGTTCCCAATAGGCCAGCCCACCAAGTTCCTTCTCACCATAGGAGGAGGTACTGGAGCGGCAGTTTGAGAAACAGCGCGCGCCAGGGAGAAGGAGCAGCACGGCAGCGGCACAGTGACTGGACTCTGTAGGTAAGTGACTCTGTGCCCGCTGCCTGTGCCCCCCTTATCAGCGCAGCCCCTGACCCCTATGTGTGCCTCCCTGCCAGCGCAGCCCCTGGTCCTTATCTATGCCCCTCTCTGGGCCTTATGACAGTAGTGTGACATATATAGTGTGACAGTACTGTATATGAAGGGGCCTGACCTGGCCTGAAAAAACTGTATTAAATAATCATAAAACTTTACTGACAAGCTGCCAGGCCCCTATCTGTGCCCCCCCCCCCGATCTGCAACTCCCTGGCCCCTATCTGTGCCCCCCCCTCTCCTTGATCTGCACCTCCCTGGCCCCTGTCTGCGCCCCGGCTCTCATCTGTGCCCCCCCGGCCTTTGTCTGCGCCTCTCTGCCCCCTTGGTTCCTGTGTGTGCCACCCTGACCCTTGTGTGCCCCCCCCCCCGGCCATTATCTGTGTCCCCTTTTTCTGTGCCTTCCCGGCCCTTGTCTGTGCCCCCTTGGCCCCTGTGTGTTCCACCCTGGCCCTTTCAGTGCAGCCTCTGGCCCTTATCTGCGCCCCTTTGGGCTTTGGCTGTGCCCCCCTGGCCCTGACCTATGGCCCCCAGGCCACTGTCTGTGCCTCCCTGGCCCCTGTCTGCTCCTCTGGGTCCTGGCCCTTATCGGTGTACCCCCCCTTCCCCTTGGTCTGTGCCACTGGGCCCTTATCTGTGCCACACTCCCTCTCTGGCCCTTGTCTCTACTGCCCCCTTGTCCCCTGTGTGCGCCACCATGGGCCTTATCTGTGCACCCCTCCTGCCCAGACCTTGCTTGTGCCCTGCCCCTTATCTGTGCGCCACCCTGGCATTTTCAGTGCAGCCCCTGGCCTTTATCTGTGCCCCTCGGGCCTTGTTTGCACCCCTCCCCCACAGCTCTTGTTTGCACGGGAGCGCACAGCTTCATACATTACTAAAATGTATGATTATGAGACAGTAATCTTGCACGCAGCTCAACGCGCAGGAGGGGGGGCTTGGGGCCCTCAGAGGGGGGCCCCGTGCAGAAATTTGCTGTGGGGCCCAGTCACTTCTAGCTACACCCCTGGCTTGTTTATATTAGAACCTTTCTATTTAACCCCTTCCCTACATGTGACGTAATAGTACATAACATGTCGGGTCTTTAAAGGGAGTCTGTCAGCAGGATATGCTGTATAGAGATAATGACATCTCTGTATTGGTCTTAGTGCTGTCATTCTAAATATGTTATTCTTAATGTCATCAGAGCTGTACTTTCCACAAAAAAGCGTTTTAATTCATATTATAATTACCCACATAAGGAGCCCAAGGGGATGTCCTGGGGGCCATTGGAGCCCAGTCACGCCGCATATTTTCGAGCCCAGCACCGCCCTCCCGCTAATTATTCACTCCCCTTCATCGCTGTGTTCTCCTCCGGCTACGGCGAATATTTTGACTGGGAGAATGTGTGTAAGTGGGTGAGAAACTGGCTCTGTTATTAATGGTACCTACAATGCATTTCGAAAGCCTTCAGACCCTTTCACTTTTTTCTCATTTTGTTATGCTGTGGACTTGTGCTGAAATTTTAAAAAATACCCTATAATGATAAAATTAAAACATGATTTTAGAAATGTAATACATTTTTTGCAAATGTATTAAAAGGGAAAAAGTAAAATTTTGTATGGACATAACTATTCAGACCTTTTTGACAACATTTGAAATTTAGCTCTGGGGGCCTCCCATTTCTCTGAGATGTTCCTACACCTTGATTGGAGTCCACTTCTGGTAAATTCAGTTAATAGGATGTGATTTGGAAAGCCACACCACTGTCTATATAAGGTCTCACAGCTGACAATGCATATCAGAACGAAAACAAGCCATGAGGAGGGTTGTGTGGAGCCATAGATCAGGAGAGTGGTGCAAAAAAAATTCTGCTCCATTGAAAGTTCCCAGGAACACAATGACCCCCATAATTCTTTAATAGAAGACATTTGGAACAACCAGGATTCTTCCTAGAGCTGGCAACCCCACTAAACTATTGGTAACTAATCCCAATAGTAACTGAGGCTAAGCTCCAAAGATTCTGTGTGCAAATATAAAACACTTCCAGAAGATCAACCATCAATGCAGCACTCCACCAACCAGGGCTTTATTGCAGAGTGGCCAAAAAAAAGCCTCTCTTCAGTAAAAGATACACGAAAGCCTACCTGGAGTTTGCAAAATACACCTAAAGGACTCTCAGACTGTGAGAAACAAGATCTGATGACCAAGACTGAACTTTTTGACCTGAATTTTTAGCATCATGGGGGTAATTTACTAACCAGAAATACGCCTATACTGTCCATATTTCTGGCTCAGATTGTATCGCAAAGGCGTGCCATACCGTGGGGGTCTTTTTCAGTGGCTGGAACAGGGAGACTGGTTAGGGTTGAGGGAAAGCTGAATGGAGCAAAGTGCTGAGATATTCTTAATGAAAACCTGATCCAGAGTGCTCTGAAGGATCTGAATGTTTACCTTCTAGCAAGACAATTACCTTAAGCACACAGCCAAAAAAAACACAGGAGTGTGACACTCTGTAAATGTCCTTCAATGGCCGGCCAGAGCTTTGACAGTAACTCAACTGAATATCTATGGACAGCCCTGAAAATGGCTGTCCTCCGACAATCCCCATCCATCCTGAGTTTGAAAAGATGTGTACTTCAACTAAGTACTTGTCAAAGAGGCTTCAAGTAAGTACTGAGTAAAGGGTCTGAATACTTATGTCAATGTACTCTTTTAGTTTTTCCTTTTCAATAAATTAACAAAGATTTAGAACATTCTGTTTTCACTTTGTCATTATGGAGTATTGAGGGCAGAATGATGGGGGAAAAAATGATTTTTTTTTTATTTAAGCACAAGGCCATAACATAACAAAATGTGAAAAAGTAAAAGGGTCTGAAGACTTTCCTGAATAAACTGTAGTTCAATAAGATATTTAGCGTGAAACAGGAACAGTATAAGATAAACTGAAAAAACATGCCAAAAATCGTTTTTTATGTATTCGAGTCATACAAAAGAAAATAAGTAAATGATACAGTAATTTAGATGTACCCCAGGACAGTAATAAGGGTTAAAGGGGTTGTCTCACTTCAACGACATTTATCATGTAGAGAAAGTTAATACAAGCCACTTACTAATGTATTGTTATTATCCATATTGCCTCCTTTGCTTGCTTGATTCATTTTTCCATCACATTATACACTGCTTGTTTCCATGGTTACAACCACCTTGCAAACCATCAGTGGTGGTTGTGCTTGCACACTATTGGAAAAAACATAAGTGGCTTGTATTAACTTCCTCTACATAATAAATGTTACTTGCTGAAGTCAGACAACCCTGTTAAGCCTGGTCATTAAGGTGATAAATAGTGCAGCAGGGTACAGCACTGTATGCACTATGTGGCTGCTGAAATGGATGGAAAAGTGTCCACAGATTAATACAGTCTGCAGAAGACACAGGACTCCCTTCCAACAGAGATTAGGAAGTGGCAGAGGAGATGTATATATAGCCTTATTTGTGTAGATACTGCTGTTATCCTGCTTTATCTATTTCCCATTCTATAATGATAATTACATGAGCTGGGCTGTAGGAAACAAGAAATGTCAGCCTACTGTATATCAGACTGCTTGAAATTTTTATAACTGTTTAGTCTGTTGCCAGCTCCTGTATGTGTCTCTAGAAGTATAGAACAGGGAACATATGCTAGAAACTGCTATCCTTTCTACTCTTTATTGATTACGAGCAGAACAATCACAGTCACTGGTCAAAATCTGTAAACAAGAGACAGAATTGAAGGCATGTCACAAAACCAGAATATGAATACAAGAGTGAATTTATTATACCCCATGCCAGTTTTCTGCCTTAAAAAAAGCTGCAGACCCTCTGCTTGTGGCTTCATAAACGCCACTGCGACAAAAGTTTGTTTCTATGCTGCCCTCACCTTTTTTTCAAAAGGTGGCGTGGTGAGTAATGGGAGGGAGTAGGCTAAAAGGCCCTGCATATTTATTTTCATTCATGACAATTTTCTGGAGTGAATAAAGACAGCTACAACAGCTAGGAGTCAGCCTTAGATTTAAGTCTAAGGCCTACTTGATGCGCCAAATCAACGACGAGGTCTGCGCCTTGGCATAAATTAGGAACATCCATCAGCTGCACAGGGGAAATCAAGACAGACGAAGAAAATGCCAGTCTTGATAAATGTCCCCCATTGGTTGAGGAGTTTTTGTTGTCGTAACTTGTGCCAAATTTATCAAATCTTACAACGTGTCATAAATTTGGCACATCCTTAAAAGGTTGTCTCACTTCAGCAAATGGCATTTATCATGTAGACAAAGTTAATACAATGCACTTACTAATGAATTGTGCTTGTCCATGTTGCCTGGTCTGATTCATATTTCCTTCACATTATACACTAATCTGTAAGCTTGTTTCCAGGGGTAACAGCCAATGCTGCAGCGCAGATACGAGGTGGGCAGAATGGGAGATGCTGTGCATGCGTGCTTACTGTATGTGCACTCCCATGGTCCCGGCCCAGAGAAACTGGCTCTTTTTCATATAGTGTGCAAGCAGGGCCACCTCTGCTGGATTGCAGGGTGGTCGTAACCACTGGAAATTAGCAGTGCGCCCCAAAAATGATTGAATCCAGCAAAGGAGGTATTATGGACCACAATATAACCACAATACATTAGTAAGTGGCTTGTATTTAACAGGTTATCCATTAGTACAAATACTCCCCACAATGCCCGGGCCCCTCCTATAGACGATACTTACCCAGTCCCCGGCACCCACCTCCTTTAGGATCCCTGCACAGCCACCGCTGAGTCTCTCCGTTGCGCGAATCAAAACATCCAGCGATGGGCGGAAGCAGACTATATAACAGGCCATGACGTTGACCACCCTCCCTAACATCGAGAGTGACGCTAGAGAGGCTGGTCATCACCCTGGCCTGCTATTGGCTGCTCCCCGTTTGCCGGAATTTTTGATCTGCACAACGGGGAGACTCAGCAATGGTTGTGCAGGGTTCTGGAGGGACGTGGGTGCCGGGGACTGGGTAAGTATCATCAGTAGGAGGGGCCCGGGCATTGTGGGGGGTATTTGTACTATTCTATTACCCCTTTAACTTTGTCTACATAACATTGTCCACACAATTTTCAAAAGCGGAGTGGTGTTAAAATGCAAAATGTTACAAACTTTTTGCGCAACTGAGCCCAAGAAAGTCGCATAAGTCTATTTTGGAGCTTTTTGATAACCGAATTGTGGAGTGCAGGATTTCAGAAATTCACTCGGAAGAGTTTATATTAGTTGCACACTAGAGGAGGAACAACCTGCAGGAGTACATTGTATTCAGCATAGCCGGATACTGCAGTATAACGCTACTCTGCAACTAGTCTTATACAAAAAAGGGTACAGGGTCAGAAAAAAAGGAAGGACTTGTAAGAGGGTTTAAAATTATATTCCTACTTCAAAGTTGTTGTCCAAGTTCAAAATCTTTTGGGGAAACAGCAGGGAGGCTGTTAAAATATTTAAAATAACGTAACTTCACCTTCCCGAACACCCTCCGACACTACTTTGTCTTCTCTGGTGGGCTGCAGTCATGATGTAGTATTTTGGCTGCTGTAAAAACTCAGTTGTCTCGTGCCATATATCGCTGAGGTCAGTGACTGTGTTTCCAGGCATGTTACAACTGCAGCCAAAATGCTACACTACACAGATGAGAAACATCAGGGAGATATAACTCACAAATACAGCCACTGGTAAGAAAATGACATTCACTACAGATTACATCATGTACGTTTCTAACAAGGAATAAAAATTTTTGCAGGAGTTCTTCTTTAAGACTATAGACAGACAAAAGGACAGAGAGGCCCAGCTGCATAGGAGGGGGCTCAGGTACGTTTTTTTTTTCAAATTACATTTACAGTCTCCCCTGCATTTTGTCTCACAAGAATTTGAACTTGGAAAATCCCTTTAAGGTAAAATACTGCTTTATTGGATTGTTTAGTTGTTACCTCTTGTACATATACTGCATATGTGATTTATATATTTTGTGTTTTTTGTGCAGATATTGTGTTGTTAACTGTGTGTGTACATTAAGATCTAGGGTTTCATGGAATTGTGGGCTGTGACATGAAGCGACACCACCATGTCCTGTCACTATAGCTGACAGCTGGAATGTTGGCTTCTTAGCTGTCATCTAACAGAAGAAGGTGTCAGTATCAAAGCGAGCCCAGGAAGGGCCTGACATTGATGTAGGTGTGTGCATAGTGGTCATGAAGCAGTATGCTACAACACTGATGGCAAGGGCAGCTGGTGAACCTGTATGTCACGGGAGCCAGCAACGTGCCCCATCCTTGCTGCGCCGCCAGTCTCCTGTGTCTACCTCCGAACGAGGACGCGGCAGATGTTCCTACTTGCGTACAGGGAGCGAGGCGTATTTGGCAGCGTATGCTTCCTGGGGCGGCGGCAGGCGTCCGCCCCTTAGTGACGTATAGGCAGGGCAGGTGAGCTCGGGCGTGGATAGACCAGCGCTCACCTGTGGAGAGTCAGTATTGCGGTCATGTGATGCTGGCCACGTCACATGA
This sequence comes from Rhinella marina, assembly GCA_900303285.1. NCBI lineage: Eukaryota > Metazoa > Chordata > Amphibia > Anura > Bufonidae > Rhinella > Rhinella marina. The sequence goes on from ONZH01003135.1 coordinate 21,132, forward strand.
CTCACCTGTGGGCCTTTTTAACAGGCACCCTTCCGGCCACAGGTTGCCTGTGATTGGTCTTTTTACCATTAACTGCGATTTGATTACTGCTGCGACTAGTGTGTTTTGACTTCGGCTTGTGAACTTGACTTTGCCCTCGTCTCATCCTTTTGTACTTCGTTACCTCTCGGCTTCTGACCTCGGCTTGTGTTTTTGACTTTGCTCCTGTTTGTTCCCCTAGTTTTGACGTGACTTCCTGGTCTGACTTCAGCTTGGCGACATTCTTATATTGTGTGTTCTGTCTTTTGTCTATTGCTTTCTCCCGTTTTTCCCCTCCCTGTACACCCCAGCACGTACCTAGGCTAGGGACTGCCGTCAAGTTGTACGCTATTGCCTAGGACGGGCCATGCAAGTAGGCAGGGTCAGTGGTGGGGGTTGAGCTCAGGGCTGCACTCAGGGGTGGATTAAGGATCCCATGGGCCCTGGGCAGTTTATAATGCATGGGCCCCTGCCCCACCCCCCACACGCTCCACCCCTGCCCCGCCCCCACATGCTCCACCCCTGCCCCACCCCCACACGCATTTTGCCTCCTTAAAACAAAATGGTAAAAACACAGCATAAGGCCTTGCTGGGTAACCTATTTAACCCTATGCTGCATCAATAACTAATATAGCCTGAAGGCTATCTTTACATACAAGCAGGATAGGGTCAAAATGGTTACCCAGCAAGGCCTTATGCTGTGTTTTTACCATATTGAGGCAGCAAAAGGCCTTGGTGAGTAACCTTTTTAACCCTATGCTGCTTGTATCTAAAGATAGCCCTTAGGCTATATTAGTTATTGATGCAGCATAGGGTTAAATAGGTTACCCAGCAAGGCCTTATGCTGCCTCAATATGGTAAAAACACAGCATAAGGCCTTGCTGGAAACATATAACCATATGCAGCTTAAATGCTGAATGCAGAACTTTTCTTTCCAATCTTTTTAACAGAATCTGTGACCCAAACGCAAATGTGAATGGATAGTATTAGACGTATAGCATCAGATGTCTGTTTAACACACAAATACAGAGCAAGAACCAAGATCACTACATACACACAGCACCAAACCAAACCCATAAGTCAAATACAGCACCAGAACCAAGTTCTCTACAAAAATACATCACCAGAACCAAGTTCTCTACATAAATACATCACCAGAACCAAGTTCTCTACAAAAATACAGCACCAGAACCAAGTTCTCTACATAAATACATCACCAGAACCAAGTTCTCTACAAAAATACAGCACCAAAACCAAGTTCTCTACATAAATACATCACCAGAACCAAGTTCTCTACATAAATACAGCACCAGAACCACGCTCTCTACATAAATACAGCACCAGAACCAAGTACTCTACATAAATACATCACATATATATCATATACTATATATCTGTACACAGTGCATCTATTATACCTTGTACCTCACATATCAGTACACTGCTGTATATACTATATATCTATACACACTGCATCTACTATACTTTTATAATACATGAAGTATATACAGATATATAGTATATACAGCAGTGTACTGACATGGGAGGTGTGATGTATAAATTACACCTCGTACCTCACATGAGTACACTGCTGTATATACCATATATCTGTACACACTACATTATACCTCATACCTCACATATCAGTACACTGCTGCATATACTATATATCTGTACACACTGACAGGTATAAGGTATAAATGACAGCTTTTACCTCACATATCAGTACACTGCTGTATATACTATATATCTACACACTACATCTATTATACCTCAAAAACCAGTACACTGCTGTATATACTATATACGTTTACCCACTGCATCTATTATACCTTGTACCTGACGTATCAGTACTCTGTATGTATACTATATGTCAGGTGTGAGGTATAAAAGATGCAGTGTGTACAGATATATGTGGACGGTCATATATTATGGTTACTATGAGGTACGTGAGGTATTGGGGGTTGTAGTTAAGGTTCCAGTCAGTTTTAGGGATAGGATTAGCATTAGTGTTAGTATATTAGGGCCAGTATTGGTGTTAGGGGCCAGGTTAGGGGCCAGTATTAGGGTTAGGGGTCAGTATTGGGGTTAGGGGCCAGTATTGGGGTTAGGGGCCAGTATTAGCATAAAGCTACATGTAGACGACCAAAAGTTTTTAGCAGTCCCCAAATTGTGGATCTGCAAAACACATTTTGCAGAACGCACAGTGCCAGCCCTATATAGAAATGCCTATTTTTGCGGACAAGAATACGACATATGCTTTATATCTTTTGTGGGGCCACGGAACGGAACTATGGATGTGGACAGTACATGGTGTGTGTCCGCATCTTTTGTGGCCCTATTGAATTGAATGGGTCTGCACTCATTCCACAAAATTGTGGAACGGATGCAGACCCAGAAATATGGTCGTCTGAATGCACCCTTAGGGCCAGTGTTGGGGTTAGAGGCAACATTAGGGTACATTCATATGATCATATTTCCATTAACTTCAATGGGGCTGCAAATCCATAGTTCCGCTCCACAGCCCTGCAAAAAAGATAGAGCATACCCTATTCTTGACCGCAATTGCAGACAAGAACAGACATTTTTATCTTAGGGCTGGGCATGTGCGTTTCACAAAATGTGGAATGCACACGGCCAGTATCCGTGTTTTGTGGAGCCGCAATTGTGGATCGCAAAACAAATATGGTCATGTAAATGAGAAAGTATTATGGGTCAGTACAGTACATTAGGGTTAGCGGTCAATATTAGGGTTAGGGACAGTATTAGAGTTCAGTATTAGGGTTAGGGGGTTAGAGGTCAGTACCAGGGTAGGGGTCAGTACTAGGGTTAGGGATAGTACAGGGCCAGTATAAGGGGGGGTGGTGAGACAGGGCCAGTATTTTGGGGATGAGACAGGGCCAGTATTTGGGGTCGATACTAGGGGGTCAGGGGCCAGTATCAGGGTTAGGGGTCCAAGGTTAGAGGTCAGTAACAGAGTAGGGGTCAGTACTAGGGTTAGGGGTCAGGCAGGGCCAGTATTAGGGGGTCAGGGGCCTGTATTATACTGTATACTATACAGCATGGTGTACGGATTATACTGTATACTATACAGCATCGTGTATGGATTATACTGTATACTATACAGCATCGTGTATGGATTATACTGTATATTATACGGCATGGTGTCACGGATTATACTGTATATTATACAGCATGGAGTACGGATTATACTGTATATTATACAGCATGGTGTACGGATTATACTGTATACTATACAGCATCGTGTATGGATTATACTGTATATTATACAGCATGGTGTACGGATTATACTGTATACTATACAGCATCGTGTATGGATTATACTGTATATTATACAGCATGGTGTACGGATTATACTGTATATTATACAGTATGGTGTACGGATTATACTGTATATTATACAGCATCGTGTATGGATTATATTGTATATTATACAGCATGGAGTACGGATTATACTGTATATTATACAGCATGGTATACGGATTATACTGTATACTATACAGCATCGTGTATGGATTATACTGTATATTATACAGCATGGTGTACAGACTATATTGTATATTATACAGCATGGTGTACGGATTATACTGTATATTATACAGCATGGTGTACGGATTATACTGTATATTATACAGCATGGTGTACGGATTATACTGTATATTATACAGCATGGTGTACGGATTATACTGTATATTATACAGCATGGTGTACGGATTATACTGTATACTATACAGCATGGTGTACGGATTATACTGTATACTATACAGCATGGTGTACGGATTATACTGTATACTATACAACATGGTGTACGGATTATACTGTGTATAATACAGCATGGTGTATGGATTATACTGTGTATTATACAGTATGGTGTATGGATTATACTGTACATTGTATAGCATGGTACAGGGAATATAATATATACTGTACAACAAATGCATGGCTGTTACACCATGCCGGACAATATAACCCCTGCGCCACACTGTACAATATACAGTATGTACAGTGTATGCATATACCCACACACATACATACACATACATACAAATACATACATATACCCACACACATACATACACATACATACACCCACACACATACACATACATACACATACATACATATACCCACACACATACATATACCCACACACATACATACACACACACATACATACACGCACATACATACATACATGAAACACATAAATACTTACTGTTACTTGTCCCTTGTCCTGACGCCACTCTGGAGGGGGCTGGGCCTTGGTCTTCTTTTTTCCCCTCTTGCCGCGCTGCACAGGTCCTTCCCTGTCCAGGACCAGCAGCGCAGCATGAGGGAGGAGGCGGGGCCAGCTGGGAGCGCACAGGAGCGCTCTCAGTACGTTAGGGGGGGCCTAAAAGTTGAGCAGGCCAGGAGAGGCCTGGAGCGCAGGGACGCATCTTAATGATGCAGAGTAGGGGGCGGGGCCTCCCGTGCGCTCCGGCGCCCCTGTGCCGCAGGCCCCATAGCAGTGGCGTGGTCTGCCGACTGCCTATATGGGCGGTACGCCACTGCTTCCTAATGTGATTATAATGGGGGCAATCCAGCCTGTGCCCCCCCAGGAGGCTGGGCCCCGGGCGGTTGCCCAGATTGCCCTCATTATAATCCGTCTATGCTTATCCTTGAATTGTGACACTGTAGCTGATCTGTGTGACAGTCCAAGGCTTGTCCACCAGTGTGTTGATGAGCTGGAGGCTGGGGAGTGTGACAAGATGTCTGAGGAAACAATGCGCAGTGGGTAACTTAGAGTTCTGTGTAGATCTAGAGGAAATGGAGGTCCCATCGCAGTACTACATACTAGCTGCAGGGTTGTGCAAGGTCAGTTTATTATTAGGTTCCTGTGTATGAACTCTCTTACCACTAAGGCCTGTTCATACTGGTAGTCAGCCAGGGCCTAGTCTCAGGGATTCCTGCAGGAGGTGACTATTTCCCTTCTCCGTTCTGTTCCCTTCCCTCTTACGCTTGGTGTGGCTATACCCTCCACACCAGAGCGTGACGTTATAAACCGCCCATTGACTGGCATACTAGACAAATTGTGGATTGGGGCGATTATTGTGTTGACAATTGCCTTAATACATCTTTTTCTGCTTTAACCACTAAGACTCTTCCTTCTTTTATATCGGATTTCTCTGATGTATTTTCTGAAGGTGGATGTCAGAATTTACACCCTCACTGGGAATATGATTGTCCTATCAATCTTATCCCTGGAGCAAAATTGCATAAATCTAGGCTGTATAACCTTTCTGGACCTGAGAGAACGGCCATGAAGGAATATATTGCTGAGAGTTTGGCTAAAGGACATATTAGGCCTTCCAAATCTCCTGTGGCAGCAGGGTTCTTTTTTGTTAAGAAAAAGGACGGAACCCTTAGGCCATGTCTGGATTTCCGTGAACTCAATAGGATTACTGTCCGTGATCCGTACCCCCTTCCTTTGATTCCTGACTTGTTTAACCAGATTGTGGATGCCAAGGTGTTCTCCAAGTTGGGCTTAAGGGGGGCATATAATCTGGTCAGGATCAAGGAAGGAGATGAAAGGAAGATGGCTTTTAACACTCCTGAGGGCCACTTTGAGAACCTGGTCATGCCTTTTGGGTTGACCAATGCTCCTGCTGTCTTCTAGCATTTTGTTAATTACATTTTCATCATCTTGTGGGGAGGTTTGTAGTCGTGTATTTGGATGACATACTAATTTATTCTTCAGATATTGTGACACATCAGGTTCACGTGAGGCAGGTGTTGCAAATCTTAAGAGATAAGTTGTATGCAAAATTAGAGAAATGTGTTTTTGCTGTACATGAGGTGCAATTCTTAGGATACCTGCTTTCATCTTCAGGTTTCGTATGGATCCTGAGAAAGTCTGTGCTGTTCTGAACTGGGACCGACCTGAAAATCTGAAGGCTCTTATGCGATTTTTGGGGTTCACCAACTATTACCGAAAATTTATTAAGAACTATTCGACAATAGTTAAACCCTTAACTGACATAACTAAGAAAGGGACGGATGTTTCAGTGTGGTCTGATGCAGCGTTGCAAGCCTTCTCCGCTGTGAAGGAGTGCTTTTCTTATGCCCCTACATTGGTGCAGCCAGATGTGTCACAACTAGAGATGAGCGAGCACTAAAATGCTCGGGTGCTCGTTATTCGAGTCGAACTTTTCCCGATGCTCGGGTGCTCCTTTCGAATAACGAACCCCATTGAAGTCAATGGGAGACTCGAGCATTTTTGCAGGGGACCAAGGCTCTGCCTAGGGAAGGCTGGGTGAAAACCTGGAAACCTCAGAAAATGATGGAAACACCACGGAAATGGACAGGAAACAGCAGGGGCAGCATGCATGGATGCCTCTGAGGCTGCCTGATCCCACCATTACCCCAAATTCTCCTGCAACAGGCTGGTGGTTACCCTCATGGCAATTGTGCTCACCCAGACCAAGAAAGGCGAGGCACATGCCCATCACATGTTAGGCAAGCACCCAACTAGGTGCAACGAAGGTCCATCACCGCCTACAGGTGACACCACTGCTCATGCTGGCACTGCTGTGCTATCCCCCGCCCCATGACGCAGGCATTAGCCTGACACATCATGGTGACAGCGTAGTGACACCAACAAGTGACCAAGTTAGATTGAGGTAGCAGTCAAATGTCTGTAGGCGAGCCTCCCAAAAATTTGTTTTGGAGTGTCCGAAGTTGACCCTCCTAAAAAATTGTTTAGGAGTGTCTGTAGTTGACCCTTCTGTAAAATATTTTATTTGTTTTCCCTGTTATTAGTTAATGTACAACCCATGGCTGGCATGGTGGGAATATATAGGTTTTGCGTCACAGACGGTCCACTGCACCGTTACATTTTCTTCATCATTGCCAATTACTTTTTCACCAACTGTTGTCTGGCAATGATAAAGGGGAAGGTGAATCCACTTCGGAAGAAAAGTGTCATCCTCCTACAATTCTACACTTGCTCTCAATTGAAAAGGGGATGTTCTCGCCGTGGCCTTCCTCATAGTGGCCGCTTCTGCGGACGACAGAGGTGGTGTACCTACTGACAGCCTGACCGAACACGATGGCAGACGGTGAGACACTCCCTCATGTAAAATTGTTTAGGAGTGTCTGTAGTTGACCCTTCTGTAAAATATTTTATTTGTTTTCCCTGTTATTAGTTAATGTACAACCCATGGCTGGCATGGTGGGAATATATAGGGAAGCACCCAACTAGGTGCAACGAAGGTCCATCACCCATGCCCATGCTGGCACTGCTCTCCTATCCCCAGCCACACGATGCAGGCATAAGCCTGACACAGCATGGCGGTGACACCAACAAGTGACCAAGTTACATGAGGTAGCAGGTGAGCCACCCAAAAATTTAGCCAGACGCAGCATGGCGGTGACAAAAGTGTGACCGAGTTAGACTGAGGTAGCAGGAGGTAAAGCATCCTCCAAGTGGGCAGTACATGAGCGGCCCTAGGGTCAGACTCGGTCAGAGTATGTGAAATGTTCAGGGTAGCTGAACGCCGGGCTCGACGGCGGACCCGTTTCGGGTTATCGATTGTCGACATGTTGGCTGACATGAAGTTTAGTATCTGTTCTTATCAGTTGCTGTGGCTGTTGGTGGTAAAGTGGTGAGCATAGCTGCTTCCCAAGCAGTTGACCTGGGTTTCGATTCCCGTCTATCGCAGGAGGCAATTAAAAGAAGAACCAAAAAAAATCAGTACAATATCTAATACGTCCCCTACCCGGGTAAATTGTTTGGAGAGAGGGCCTGTAGGTGGGGGGCAGGCTGGGGGGAAGGAGGTTGAGCTGGAAGAGCCAGAGGAGTGCCCCCTGGGCTAGCGTGTGTGGTGGTGACAACAGCCAGATGGAGTTCGAATGACGACGCAGGACCCCAACTTAAAAATTTAGCATCAACCGGTACAATTGTCAATTATGAGATTGATCAAGTGTGGTATGTGTTCTATGTATACTACTCAGTTTAATACTGTATATGGCACCTATCCGGAAAAATAGTTTGGAGAGAGAGAAAGAGAGGAAAAAGACATACATTGTTTGGAGAGAGGGCCTGTAGGTGGGGAGCAGGCTGGGGGGAAGGAGGTTGAGCTAGAAGAGCCAGAGGAGTGCCCCATGGGCTAGCGTGTGTGGTGGTGACAACAGCCGGATGGAGTTCGAATGACGACGCAGGACCCCAACTTAAAAAATTTAGCATCAACCGGTACAGTTGTAAATTATGAGCTTGATCAAGTGTGGCATGTGTTCTATGTATTCTTCTCAGTTTAATACCGTATATGGCAGCTATCCGGAAAAATAGTTTGGAGAGAGAGAAAGATAGGAAAAAGACGTAAATTGTTTGGAGAGAGGGCCTGTAGGTGGACCTCCGGAAAAATTGTTTGGAGAGAGGGCCTGTAGGTGGACCTCTGGAAAAATTGTTTGGAGAGAGGGCCTGTAGGTGGACCTCTGGAAAAATTGTTTTGAGAGAGGGCCTGTAGGTGGACCTCTGGAAAAATTGTTTGGAGAGAGGGCCTGTAGGTGGACCTCTGGAAAAATTGTTTGGAGAAAGGGCTTGTAGGTGGACCTCTGGAAAAATTGTTTGGAGAGAGGGCCTGTAGGTGGACCTCCGGAAAAATTGTTTGAAGAGAGGGCCTGTAGGGGTCCCTCCTGAAAAATTGTGGTAAAAGAGTGCCAATCGGACCTCTAAAAAATGGCGTTTTTTTGGTCAGCGTTAGGCAAAGACGACAAGGAGGAGGAGGAGTAGGAGTAGAGAAGAGGAATCGGATACATAATTAATGTAAATCTTTAGCTGCTTTCCCCCGGAGGAGATTTGAATTCCGGTGAAATCCAGGCTTTGTTCATTTTAATAAGCGTCAGCCTGTCAGCGCTGTCAGTTGACAGGCGTGTACGCTTATCGGTGATGACGCCACCAGCTGCACTGAATACCCGCTCTGACAGCACGCTAGCGGCAGGGCAGGCCAGCACCTCCAAGGCGTACAGCGCCAGTTCAGGCCACGTGTCCAGCTTTGAAACCCAGTAGTTGTATGGAGCAGAGTGATCCGCTACGGACGTTGGTATGGTCAGCTAGGTACTCCCTCACCATCTTTCTGTACAGCTCCCCCCTACTCTGCCTAGACTGGGGACAGGTGACAGTGTCTTGCTGGGGTGACATAAAACTGGCAAAGGCCTTGGAGAGCGTTCCCCTGCCAGTGCTGGACAAGCTGCCTGCTCGCCTCCTCTCCCCCGCTACTTGGCCCACAGAACCATGCCCTCTGCCGCTAGCGGCGTCAGATGGGAAGGATTGTTTCAGCTTGTGCACCAGGGCCTGTTGATATCTATTCACTCTCATACTCCTTTCCTCTGCAGGGATGAGAGTGGAAAGGTTCTGCTTGTACCGTGGGTCCAGGAGAGTGAACACCCAGTAATCGGTGTTTGAAAAAATGCTTCTAACCGAGGGTCACGGGATAGGCAGCCTAACATGAAGTCTGCCATGTGCGCCAGAGTCCCAACACGTAAGAATTCCCTCTCCTCACTGGCCTGACTCTCCATTTCCTCCTCCTCCCCTCCTCCTCCTCTTCAGCCCATACACGCTCAAGAGTTAAGGACTGAGCACTGGTACCCTCTACTGTCTCGCCGACATTCTCCTCCTCTTCCTCCTCATCCTCATCCCCCTCCTCCGATACGCGCTGAGAAACAGACCGGAGGGTGCTCTGGCTATCAAGCGACGTATCTTCCTCCACCGTCTCTTGTGACAAGCGCAAAGCATCCGACTTCATGCTGAGCAGTGAGTTTTTCAACAGGCAAAGCAGCGGGATGGTGAGGCTGATAATGGCGGCATCGCCGCTGACCATCTGTGTTGACTCCTCAAAGTTGCTCAACACCTGGCAGATATCAGACATCCACGTCCACTCCTCATTGTAGACTTGAGGAATCTGAGTGACCTGACTACCAGTTCTGGTGGAAGTTGACATCTGGCAGTCTACAATCGCTCTGCGCTGCTGGTAAACTCTGGATAACATGTTTAATGTCGAATTCCATCTCGTGGGCACGTCGCACAACAGTCGGTGAGCGGGCAGTTGTAGGCGGCGCTGCGCTGCCCTGAGAGTGGCAGCATCTGTGGTCGACTTGCGGAAATGCGCACAGATGCGGCGCACCTTGGTGAGCAAATCAGACAGATTGGGGTATGTCTTGAGGAACCGCTGAACTATTAGATTGAACACGTGGGCCAGGCATGGCACATGTGTCAGTCTGCCGAGTTGCAGAGCCGCCACCAGGTTACGCCCGTTGTCACACACAACCATGCCTGGCTTGAGGTTCAGCGGTGCCAGCCACACATCGGTCTGCGCCGTGATGCCCTGTAACAGCTCTTGGGCGGTGTGCCTTTTGTCACCTAAGCTCAGCAGTTTGAGCACCGCCTGCTGGCGCTTACCCACGGCACTGCTGCTGCGCCTAGAGCTACCGACTGAAGGCGCCGTGCCCACGGATGGTAATTCGGTGGAGGAGGAGGAGGGGGGTCGGAGGAGGAGGCATAGTACATCTGAGAGACCGTGACCGAGGTAGGCCCCGCAATCCTCGGTGTGGGCAGTACATGAGCAGCCCCAGGGTCAGTCTCGGTCCCAGCCTCCACCAAGTTAACCCAATGTGCCGTCAGTGAGATATAGTGTCCCTGCCCGGCAGCACTTGTCCACGTGTCCGTGGTTAGGTGGACCTTCTCAGAAACAGCATTGGTCAGGGCACGGAGGATGTTCTGACGTGCTGGTGTAGGGCTGGGACGGCACATCGGGAAAAATAGTGGTGGCTGGGGACCGAATACCGAGGGGCAGCCACCGCCATGAGATTGCGAAAGGCCTCAGTCTCTACCAGCCTATAGGGCAGCATCTCCAGGCTAAGCAATTTGGAGATGTGGACGTTGAGGGCTTGGGCATGTGGGTGGGTGGAACTGTATTTCCTCTTGCGCTCCAGCGTCTGCTGTAAAGACAGCTGAACGCTGCGATGGGTCACATTGGTGGACACTGTGGAGGATTGTGGAGGCGAAGGTGTGGTTTTCCGTCGGGAGGCGCTCGTGCCGGGGTCCTGGGCAGGGGGTTGACTAGTAGAGGCAGCGAGTGACACAGGGGAAGGAGCAGTGGTGGGACCCGCAGGAGGTGGTGAACAGCCCTGGTTCCATTGAGTGGGGTGTTTAGCACTCATATGCCTGCGCATGCTGGTGGTGGTTAGGCTAGTAGTGGCACTGGTGTGGCACAGGTTGCACACCACAGTCCGTCGGTCATCCTCACTTTCTTTAAAGAACCTCCAGACTTGCGAACATCTAGGCCTCGCCACGGGAGCTTGGGCATCGGGAACGAGGTCAGCAGCAACCTGAGAAGTGGTTTGTGACTCTGGGAAGGGTCCAGAAAACAGTTCCTGAGAGTATGCCGGATCGCAATCGAAATTTTCCTGGAAGTGGGCAGACTGGGGGGAAGGAGGTTGAGGTGGAGGAGCCAGAGGAGTGCTCCCTTGGGTAACGTGGGTGGAAGACTGACTGGTGGACAAATTACTTGAAGCATTGTCCGCAATCCACGACATCAGCTGTTCGCACTGTTGTGGTTTCAGCAGTCCTCTACCACGTGTCCCTGTAAGTTGAGACATGAAGCTAGGGAGTGTAGCTCTGCGGCGTTCCCCTGCTCCCTCATCAGCAGGTACTGTCTCACCCTGCCCAGGACCACGGCCTCTGCCCCCTGCAGTAATTGAATGCCCACGCCCACGCCCTCGTCCTCGACCCTTAGCCCTGGGGTTCAACATTTTTTGTATATAAGTGTATTATATAAAAATAAATAAAATAAATGGGCCTGCTGTTCTGAAACCCACAAACTTGTTCAGTCTGAACAAGTGAATATATAGGTGGGTAAGTTAGATCAAAATTACGTATGTTATTACGTACCGTGCAGTATGGAGCAATTACACTGAAACTATTAGATTAGGCAGACTTG
>ONZH01003136.1:0-30395 GCA_900303285.1 Rhinella marina
ATTGCTGTTTGACCCCTGACCTTGGAACTTTGGACTTCCGACCTCTCTTTGCTTCACCCCCGGTATTGACGTTATCTCCTGTGTATGACCCGGCTTGCTGACTATTCTAATATTGTGTTTGTTTCGTCTGTGTTTGTCTCTCCAATTGTTCCCTGTTCTCCCCTGTGCACTTATACAGAGCAGGGACCGTCACCGTGGTTGTCCGCGGCCGCCTAGGGCCGACTGAGGCAAAGCAGGCAGGGAGAGAACGGGGGGGGTATTCAGTACAGGGCGCACCTTCCCTTGTCTCCCCCGTGACAGAATCACAGGCCATACTAAATGGAGCCGTTGCGAGTTCTCACGGATCATATAGGTGACATGGCTCAGATGATCCAGGATCTGGCCGAGAGAATCCAACACCAGGAGCAGCTGCAAACTGCACCCGCAGCCGCTCCCTCCATTATTGAACCCATATAAGGTTGCCCGATCGGTTTGTGGGTAACCGAAGACTTTCCGTTCTTTCCAGGAAAGTTGCAAATGATATTTTCGTTTACGCCCACACTCCTCGGGTTCTGAGCAGCAGCGGGTAGGAATAATTATTTCCTTGCTGCAAGGGGATCCGCAGGAGTGGGCTTTCTCATTGCCATCTGACTCCCCATGTCTGTTGTCTGTGGAGGCCTTTTTCCAGGCCTTAGGTCTTTTGTATGAAGAACCAGACTGGGCCACTGTAGCAGAAACTCAGCTCAGGAACATTCGGCAGGGAAACCGCCCAGTAGAGGATTACTGTGCAGAGTTCAGGAAGTGGTGTGTCTCCTCTGGGTGGAATGACCCAGCTTTGAGAAGCCAGTTTAGGGTGGGGCTGTCAGACCAACTCAAGGATCTTCTGGTTTGTTATCCTACTCCTGATCCCTAGAGACGACCATGACTTTAGTTATTAAGCTGGATCGACGGGTGAGAGAAAGACAAAGGGAACGATCAAGTACTCCTCAAGCTGTCGTCCTGCCTGAGTTTCCTCCTCTGAGTCCACCTCCTGCCAAGGTCCCGGAGTCCATGCAGTTAGGAGGTATCCTGAAAAACCAAAGACGTTTAAAGGGAGCCTGCTTCTACTGCGGTGAGGTGAACCACTGGCTCCAGCAGTGTCCAAAACTTCCGCCCTCTAGGAGATCTCCGGTGGGAAGTAAGGTAACCCCAGCAGTGGTAAGGAGAAAGATTTTAGTACCCATCTCCATTGCATATGATCAATTCAGGGTTCTGGAAAGGCTTTTGTTGACTCTGGTTCTGCTGCTAATTTTTATTAATTTTGATTTTGTACGGTCTGTGGGTTTACCGATGGTCCCTTTAAGGGAGGGTATTCAAATTATCGCCCTCGACTCCACTCCCCTAAATAATGGGAGGATCGAGTTCTGTACTCCTAGTGTGACCCTGACGGTTGGGATTTCGCATTCTGAAAAATGTGTTTTTTGGGTTTTAAAAAATTTACCTGCTGACCTAGTTCTTGGTTTACCTTGGTTGCAGGACCACAATCCTGTAATCAATTGGTCAACAGGTGAATTAGAAAAATGGGGGCTGAATTGTGACAAGTGTTTGCAAATCTGTATTGCAGTTGGGAGGTACCACTGAGTCTCTTTTCTTACCTGAGTACATCAACGATTTTTCGGACGTTTTCTCCATGTCCGAGACTGAGTTCCTCCCTCCTCACCGGCAATATGATTGTGCCATCGATATTATTGAGGGGTCCAGATATCCCAAGGGCCGTATCTATAATCTCTCTACTCCAGAGCGTCAGTCTATGAGGGATTATCTCAAGGAGAGTCTGGCCAAGGGTCACATCCGGCCTTCTGTTTCTCCCATGGGGGCAGGATTTTTCTTTGTCGGGAAAAAGGATGGAGGGTTGAGGCCCTGTATTGATTACAGGGAACTCAATAAAATTACTGTTAAAAACAGGTACCCGCTGCCCTTATTCCTGATTTGTTGAATCAGGTTCAGGGTGCTTGTTGGTTTACTAAGCTAGATCTGAAGGGGGCGTACAACCTGATCAGAATCCGTGAGGGTGATGAATGGAAAACTGCCTTTAATACCCCGGAGGGTCATTATGAGTACCTAGTAATGCCCTTCGGGTTAAGTAATGCTCCTGCGGTGTTCCAAAATTTTGTCAATGACATTTTTAGACCATTTATTGGAAAATTTGTAATTGTCTATATTGATGACATCTTGATTTTTTCTACAGACTGGGAGAGTCACGTATCCCACACCAGGCAAGTGCTGGAGGTGTTGCGTGAGAACAAGTTGTTTGTCAAAGGGGAGAAGTGTATCTTTGGTGTTCAGGAAGTGACCTTTTTGGGATACATTCTCACCCCTTTTTCCTTCAAAATGGACCCGGGTAAGGTACAGGCCATTGTAGATTGGGTGCGACCTTCCTCTCTGAAGGCGCTCCAGCGATTTCTGGGTTTTACTAATTTCTATCGAAAATTTATCAAAAATTTTTCTGTTATAGCCAAACCCATTACGGATTTGACCCGCAAGGGAGCTGATTTAGTCAACTGGTCCCCTGCAGCTATTGAAGCTTTTGAAAAGCTAAAGCGTTTTTTTGTTGATGCTCCTGTGCTGATCCAGCCTGATCAAAATAAGCCGTTTGTAGTTGAGGTGGATGCATCTGAAGATGGTGTGGGGGCAGTACTGTCCCAGGGGTCTTCCACCTTAACTAATCTCAAGCCATGCGCCTTCTTCTCCCGCAAGTTCTCTCCTGCCGAGAGAAACTATGACATTGGTAATAGGGAGTTACTAGCAATCAAGTGGGCATTTGAGGAATGGCGTCATTTTTTAGAAGGGGCATTACACCGCATTACGGTCCTCACGGATCATAAGAATTTGATGTTTCTGGAATCTGCTAAGCGATTGAATCCCAGACAGGCGAGGTGGGCTTTGTTCTTTACTCGTTTTGACTTTTGTGTTACCCGGAAGCAAGAACATTAAGGCCGATGTCTTATCCCGAAGTTTCCAGGCGTATCAGCCTCCTGACGTCCCTCCTGAGCCCATCCTGCCAGCTGACATCATCGTAGCCGCTACCTCATCTGATCTAGCTTCTGAAATCGTGGCAGGACAACATCTTGCTCCCACTGGTACTCCCAATGACAAGTTATTTGTGCCAGCTCATTTGCGGTTGCGACTGCTGGGTGAGTGCCATAGCTCTGTTTTATGTGGACATCCTGGTATCAATGCCACCAAGGAGTTGGTCTCTAGGCAGTATTGGTGGTCATCAATCTCCAGAGATGTTCAGGCTTTTGTAACTGCGTGCAATACTTGTGCCAGGTCCAAGAATCCCAAGACTCGGCCTATGGGTGAGTTGCGTCCATTACCCATACCTGGTAGACCTTGGTCACATCTGTCCATGGACTTCATCACGGATTTGCCATGCTCTGAGGGTAAAACCGTGATTCTTGTAGTGGTGGACAGATTCAGCAAGATGTGTCACTTTATTCCTTTGTGTAAATTACCCTCTGCAAAGGTTTTGGCTTCCGTATTTATGGACCACATAGTTAAACTACACGGTGTTCCTGAGAATATTGTTTCTGACAGGGGGGTGCAGTTTGTGTCTAAATTCTGGAGGACCTTCTGTAAGAAGATTGATATTTCCTTATCCTTTTCGTCAGCCTTTCATCCAGAGACCAATGGTCAGACTGAACGTCTTAATCAGTCCGTTGAGCAATATCTCAGATGTTATGTTGCTGATAACCAGCATGTGTGGGCCAGATTCCTGTCTCTGGCCGAGTTCGCGATTAATAACCGTGTGAATTCGTCTTCTGGGGTATCGCCGTTTTTCTGCAACATGGGGTTTCATCCGCGCTTTGGCTCCTTTTCTCCAGCTGTTTCGGCGGTCCCAGAGGCCAATGCTCTCTCTCAGGAACTGTGCACAGTTTGGGCACAGGTTCAGTCGAACCTGGAAAGAGCCCAAAGGATTCAAAAAACTAAGGCCGATAAGAAACGTTCTAAGGGTGTGAATTTCAAGGTGGGGGACATGGTATGGTTGTCAACTAAAAATCTACGTATGAAAGTACCATCCTATAAGTTTGCGCCTCGCTTCATTGGTCCATACAGGATCACCAAGGTGATCAATCCGGTGTCGTTTGAATTGTGTTTACCTGACTCCCTTCGTGTTCACAATGTTTTTCATATGTCTTTGCTTAAGCGTTATGTTGCTCCCGCTGGTCCAGAGGAACTGCCCCCGCCTCCGGTCGAGGTGGAGGGACAAGTGGAGCACGAGATTCATAGAATCATTGACGTTAGGAAAGTCTGGAATTCCTTCCAGTACCTTGTACACTGGAGGGGATTTGGGCCTGAGGACAGATCTTGGGTACCGCTGAGCAGGATGCATGCAGACGCACTTGTTAGGAGTTTTCATCGACAGCATCCTGAAAAGCCGGTTCCTCCAGCTAAGGGTCCGGTGGCCCCTCGTGAAGGGGGGGTACTGTAACGGGGAGCCGGCGGCGCGCTTCCTCTCTGCCGTGCCGCCGGTCTCCCAGGAGTGCGCCGGAGCGAGGACGCAGGATGCGTCCTCGTCTCCATGACGACACTCACAGGAGAGGGTCCGGCACGCGCACTGATACAGCGCGTCCGGCGTCCTCCCCGCCCCCCTAGTAAACGAGCAGGCGGGGACATCTGAGCGCTGGTCTGGGCAACCAGCGCTCAGAACATTTATTATATACCTGGTTTTGGGTCATGTGGCGCTGGCCACGCCACATGACCAAATTTGGTGCATATTTGAGCGCTGGTCACGTTTGGCCAGCGCTCGGTATGCAAATGAGGTCATGTGACGCTGGCCCCGTCACATGACCCAGTGGAGGGCTATTTAAAGCCACTAGTTGTCCTCCCTAATTGCCTGTGATTAGCGTTACTACTTTGATCAGTGCTTGTGCGACCTAGTGTTTGATTGCTGTTTGACCCTGACCTTGGACTTTGGACTTCGACCTCTCTTTGCTTCACCCCCGGTATTGACGTTATCTCCTGTGTATGACCCGGCTTGCTGACTATTCTAATATTGTGTTTGTTTCGTCTGTGTTTGTCTCTCCAATTGTTCCCTGTTCCTCCCTGTGCACTTATACAGAGCAGGGACCGTCACCGTGGTTGTCCGCGGCCTCCTAGGGCCGACTGAGGCAAGCAGGCAGGGAGAGAACGGGGGGGGGTATTCAGTACAGGGCGCACCTTCCCTTGTCTCCCCCGTGACTTTGGGACTCTGCTCCAGTTCTATGACAAGCATCAGAAGAAAAGAGACTTAAACGTGTCCATGAGCATACTAGGTAGGTGATATTTAAAATGTTTACATTATACATATAATGAATTTGCACTATATTGTTTGCACTGGATTGTTTGCACTAATGTTTTTACCTTTCAGCAATGTTTTCAAGTATGTTGCCCATTGTGTGTATTTCTTTACAGGTACCGCAATGGGTCCTCATATTCACTTTATAGTATTGTGGATGATTGTACTATGCTGGATAGACAGCACCTTACTTGTTCTACCTCAAATATACATACTGCCTCTGAGGGCGATTTCAGATCTGACCATTTACGCTGGATCTGGCCCGGGGTCCGCAAGGTGTCAAAACGATGGTGCAAGCCTCGGATCACCTGCTGGATCACCTCCTTTTTATGTTGGTTCAGGTGGCGGTGTGTGCCATCGTAAATTGTAATCCTGGCGGTCCATCAGCTGGACTATGTATTTCAGCTGTGCAGCAGAGCTAAATGATGAGGATTGTCTGGATACCATTCTTTGAATATTTGCTGTGCCTCTGAGGAGTGCACGTACCTGCATATTACGTAATCGCGTAGACAATAGTACACTGATGATTCGTAAGATATTTGTACGCTCATGCGTACGTCTTCTAAGAAGTTGTGTACATTTTTTAAATGTACGTTCATTATTAGTGTGCGAATGTTCGCTTGATGAACAGCAGCGTGTCACCTGTAAATTTTTTTGGACATTCTGCTTGGCAGCAGCGTGTCAACCTTAAATTTGGGACAGTTTGATGGGCAGCAACGTGTCAACCTTAAATTTGGGACAGTTTGATGGGCAGCAGCGTGTCACCCGTAAATTTTTTGGACGTTCTGCTTGGCAGCAGCGTGTCAACCTTAAATTTGGGACAGTTTGATGGGCATCAGCGTGTCACCCTTAATGTTTTAGACGGTCAACTCAGCAGCAGCATGTCACCCATAATTTTTAACACCGTCAGCTCAGCAGCAGCACGTCACCACTATTGTTTTTGCGTGTCAGCAGCAGGCCATCAATCATATTTTTCAAGGGTGTATCTGATGCACTCCTTTATGTGTAATAAAGGGGGTATTGAAGTGCCTGTTCCTTGTAATTTTTGGCAGCCATTTCCCTTAGTGCATAGGCTTTATGAGTGTCGGAATCCCACAATTATACCACAATGTGAATGAGGCCCTCCTTTATATGATATACCGTTTGTTTGGGAGTGCGTCATCCGTGTAATTTTTGGTAGCACTTGTGCTTAACGTTCAAGTAAATCTATGTTTATAATATCCTAACAATATTTCCTGTAAAATCGATGCTTCCTTATTTTTGGGGGGGTATTTTTGTCATTCCGTAAAAGTGGCATAATAGTCAGCCATCAGCGTTAATAGCAGCAACTTTGGTGTCCAAGATGCATCCAGACATCCTCCCCATGCTGTTCCCTAACCATTTCTGTGGTGTTTCCACTATTTTCTGATGTTTCCCTATGGACCAGACACCCTCCCCTCATCCCAGCAGGGGGTGCCTGGTCTTCTCCCATTGACTTCCATTATACTCGGGTGCTCGGCTGAGCACTGGAGCACCACCTATTGTTCGGCCAGAGCACCCGAGCACCCGAACATCGGGGTGCTTGATCATCACTAGTGAGTAGTTTTGCTGCCAATTAAGATAACCAAATTAACGTAGGGAATATATGCCAATTAAGGGTGGTTTTTGCCTTCCTAAAGGCCCTATTACACAGAGCGAATATCGTACGGATTCTCATGCATACGAGTGAAAATGAACAAGAATTGTTGGATGTAATAATATGAACAATTCAAAGATGAGCGACAAATCGCTCTCGGCTATCGTGATCTTTCAGCATGCTAAAAAATGATTGCTCCTTGTCAATAGATCTGTTTGTATAATATGAAGTCGTCTACTCGCTAACGATCTCATGCATGCCTTTTGATTAAGCATCTGTCCCCCATCTTTACATCTAGCAAGGAACGGTTTAAAAGTAAACGAGTAACGACTGCAAGTACGAACGATTATCTATGTGTATAAGCAAAATTTTCGTCAATGAGTTGCTACATCTTCGATTGTGATCTCTATGACATCTGCTGCTGTAATAGTACCTTACTCCAACTACTGTTTGTAAGTATAGGTTTAGTTTAGTGGATAAATATTTTGCCCTTTTTAACCCTTAGGATACCAGTGGCGTATATGTACGGCGCTGGAAGCCGAGACAAAAATCCCAGCGCCGTACTGCTACGGCGCTCTGATCGGGCGGGCACAGGAGCTGCGCTCACCCGATCAGCTACAGGGGTCCGGCAGTGGCCGATAGCCGGACCCCTGCTGTATGCACCGGCATCGGTGAAAACACCGATGCCGGTGCATTAACCCTCGCACTGCCGCGGTCAGCTCTGATCGCGGCACGTGGGGTATCATAAGGGTTTGCGATCCCCATCGGGTCCCCGCGCTGCTGTGACGGGGACCCGATGGCAGGGAAGGCAGCCCGATGCCTTGCTTAGGCATCGGGCTGCCTTCTACGGAAGCCTGTGAGATCCAGCCCCCTGGATCTCACAGACAGGAATTTGTAAGTGTATTACACTGGTAATACACTTACAGCAAATGCATTACAATACAGAAGTATTGTAATGCATTGTGCAGGGGATCACACCCAAAAAAGTCGAAGTCCCAGACTGGGACAAAAAATAAAGTGAAAAAAGAAGTTTAAAAAAAAAGTTTTACAAAAAAAAATATTAAAGTTTCAAGTAAAAAAAAAAACCTGTCCTTTTCCCAAAATAAAGTTAAAAAAAATTGTAAAAAATAGGGAAAAAAAGAAAAGTAGGCATATTAGGTATTGCCTCGTCTGTATCGACCAGCTCTAAAAAAATATCACATGACCCACCCCGCTAGGTGAACACCGTAAAAAATAAAAAATAAAAACAGTGTAAAAAAAAGCCATTTTGTGGTCACCTTGCCTCACAAAAAGTGTAATACCAAGCAATCAAAAAGACGTATTAATCCCAAAATGGTACCAATCAAACCGTCATCTTGTCCCGCAAAAAATGAGATCCTAGCTACGACAATCGCCCAAAAAATAAAAAAAATATGGCTCTCAGAAAATGGCAACACAAAAAAAAGATTTTATTCTGTTCAAAAATGCATCTAATGTGTAAAACTTAACAGAAATACAAATGTTAGACATATTGGGTATCGCTGCGTCCGTAACAACCTGCTCTATAAAAATATTACACTTAGACAATGGCAACACAAAAACAAGATTTAATTCTGTTCAAAAATTAATTTACTGTGTAAAACTTAACAAAAATAAAAATAATAGACATATTGGGTATTGCCACGTCCATAACAACCTGCTCTATAAAAAATATCAAATGATTTGCCCCTTCGGGTGAATTCTGTAAAAAAAATATAAAAAAAACTATGTCAAAACAGCTATTTTTTTCACCTTGACTCACAAAAAGTGTAATACCAAGCGATCAAAAAGTCTTATGTACCCCAAAATGGCACCAATGAAAACGTCACCTCATCCCGCAAAAAATAAGACCCCACATAAGACAATAACTCAAAAAAATAAAAATCAATGGCTTCCGCAAACCAATCCATCAAAATCTGTGCTGCAAAATCCATATGGTGCTCCTTCTGAGTCCTGCCATGTGGCCCCACAGCAGTTTATCACCACATATGGGGTTTAGCCGTATTCAGGAGAAAACGGGTAAGAAATTATGGGGTGCTTTTCTCCTGTTACCCCTTGTGAAAATGAAAAATTTGGGGCTAAAGCAACATTTTATTGGAAGAAATGAAAAATGGTCAGTACCCCCCTTAATATATTCTTTAAGGGGTGTAGTTTCCAAAATGGGGTCACTTTTTGAGGGTTTCCACTCTAGGGGTACGTCAGGGTCTCTTAAAATACAAAATGGTGCCTAAAAACCATTCTAGCAAAATCTGCCTCCAAAATCCATATGGCGCTCCTTTCCTTCTGACCACTGCCACGTGCCCATAGAGCAGTTTACCACCACATATGGAGTATTTCTGTAAACTTCAGAATCAGAGTAATGTATATTGAGGTTTAGTTTTCTGTTAACCCTTGCTGTGTTGCAAAAAAAAATTATTAACATGAATAATCTACCAAAAAAGTGAAATTTCACCTCCATTTTCCTTTAATTCTTGTGGAACACCTCAAGGGTTAACAAAGTTTGTAACATCAGTTTTTTTTATAATTTTAGGGGGTGTGGTTTCTAAAATGGGGTCATTTATGGGTGGTTTCCATTATCTAAGCGTCACAAAATCTAACTTCCTAAAAAAATAAAATGACATTTACAAAATGATGCCAACATAAAATAGACATATGGGGAATGTTAAGTAATACATATTTTATGAGGTATTACTTTCTGTTTTAAAAGCAGAGAAATTGAAATTTAGAAAATTTAAAATTTTTCAAAATTTTTGGTAAATTGGGGATTTTTTCATAAATAAAGGTGAAATATATTGACTCAAAATTATGACTGTCATGAAGTACAATGTGTCACGAGAAAACAATCTCAAAATGGGTAGGATAAGTAAAAGCGTTCT
Source organism: Rhinella marina (assembly GCA_900303285.1). NCBI lineage: Eukaryota > Metazoa > Chordata > Amphibia > Anura > Bufonidae > Rhinella > Rhinella marina. The sequence continues at coordinate 9,806 of ONZH01003136.1, forward strand.
AAAGTTATTACAACATAAAGTGACATGTCAGATTTGCAAAAATCGGCCTGGGATTTAAGGTGAAAAGTGGCTCGGTATTGAAAGGTTTAATATGTATGCAAACAATGATAATGATTTAGTTATATGTATGCTATTTCCCTCTATGAAAATAAAAGTAATATTCATTTTGCTGTGATAAGCATCAGTGGTGAGACTGACACATGACCGTCACCTCTGACTATTCTTGGAGTTACAGTGACATAGTAGCAGCATCGATGACTTCCTTTTCCCTCACAGTTCTGCAAATCATTTTCTGTCTTTCCCTTATTAGGAAAGATCTATGGTCTAACTATATACCATAAACTTAGCTGTTAATAAAGATGTGTTATGGTGGTGAAATACGTGTAATTGTGTGATGAAACTGTATTAGTCTATACTACATCCTGCCTCTGAACATCTTTTTGTGTATATAGGAAATAAAAAAGGTCAGTGTTTGAAGGAAAGGAAGTAATAAAAAACCTCAATAGTTATACAACACTAATCAGTTAATTGGTTTGAAGGTAAAGCTGTTTAGATTTAGATACACATTTGACTGCTCATTATCCCTGCAGGAGAAATGCAATATTACATGTGACCATTCAAATGAACCTGAGTCTGCCAAAGCGTGAGTAGCTGCTTGTCCATTCTGGCTTGAGTTTCTAAGTGGGAGATCCCTATGATCACTTTCACAGTGACCTACACTTTGTGAATCATACAGTGACAAGCCCATACTAACAGTAACATAGTTTAAAGGGATGAAAAAAGACATCTGTCCATCCAGTTTGGCCTGTTATCCGGCAAGTTGATCAAGAGGAAGGCAAAAAACCCCTGTGAGGTAGGAGCCAATTTTCCCCACTTTAGGTGAACAAATTCCTTCCTGACTCCAATCAGGCAATCAGAATAACTCCCTGGATCAACAACCCATCTCTAGTAACTATAGCCTGTAATATTGTTACCCTCCAGAAATACATCCAGGCCCCTCTTGAACTCTTTTAGTGAACTTACCATCACCACCTCCTCAGGCAGAGAGTTCCATAGTCTCACTGCTCTTACCGTAAAGAATACTCTTCTATGTTTGTGTACAAACCTTCTTTTCTCCAGACGCAGAGGATGTCCCCTCGTCACAGTCCTGGGGATAAATAGATCATGGGAGAGATCTCTGTACTGACCCCTGATATATTTATACATAGTTATTAAATATCCCCTCAGTTGTCTTTTTTCTAAAGAAAATAACCCTAATTTTGATAATCTTTCTGGGTACTGAACTCCACCCATTACAGTTATTACTTTAGTTGCCCTCCTCTGAACCCTCTCCAGCTCTGCTATGTCTGCCTTGTTCACATGCTGCTGGAGACTGGGGTACCTCAAATGGAGTGGCCCGCACTTTCTCCAGGCCGGAATCCCATTGAAAACCTATGGAATCTGCTGAGTTGCTGTGTAGAGGCTCATAACTCTGTACGCCAGAACCTCAATGACCTGAAGGCTGCCCTTCAAGAAGAGTGGGATGCCATGCTTCAGCAGACAACAAGTCAACTTGTGAACAGCATGAGACATTGTTGTAAAGCTGTAATTGATGTTCAAGGCCACATGACAAGTTATTGAAAAATTGCCATTTTTGTGGGGGTATACCCACTGTTGTTGGCTTTTGTTTCAATAAATAGTTTGAGATGAAGAAATCACCAGTGCATGCTTCTACTTAAAGGGAACCTGTCATCACCGAAACACCCCCTGAACTAGAGTAAGCAGTGTATAGTGTAAGTGATGCTGAATCCGAATATGTAAGTTTTATCTTCATACTGACTTCCATTCCGACGCTGTGCTCCCACAAACCTGCAGTAAAATGCACTCACTGGACTCTTCTTTGAGTCCTCTCCATTATGTGAGTGAGCACTGGAGTCCAGTTAGTGCATTTTAACGCTGGTTTGTCAGAGCGCAGCGTCAGAATGCAAGTGAGTACGAAGATAAAAATTACATGTTCGGATTCAGCATCACTTACACTATACAATGCTTACTCTAGTTCAGGGGGTGTTTCAGAGATGACAGGTTCCCTTTAAATGCCCGGCTTTCATTATATAATATTACTATAGTGGGAACCTTTTACGATTTCCATCAATTTCACCTGAAAGCCAAATATCCCTAACTTTTTGTGAGTAGTGTATGTATGGTTTCCAACTTTTCTTGACATAATATACTTCTTTATGTCATGTCATGCGCCTCTTCTATTAATACAGAGTAATGAATTTTGTATTGGTCAATTAGCAACAGTGGCATACACAGAAATTATAGGGCTTTGTAGAAAAAATTAGAATAGGCCCCTCCTAAATACAGTTACAGTAGAGATCAATAAGAGCTGTCTAAATATATTTTTACAGTAAGCTCCCCCTAGTGGCAGCTGCAAGAAATTCATTTGACAAAACCAGGAAGCAGTGAAAGAAGCTCAGTGGTGGATCACCATTTCCCCATTATACTATATCAGCCACATGGCTGGCCTCCATGCAAGATGCACCACTGGGTAGCGATCATGTTATTTATTAAACAAAAAACATAAGAAACCTTTTAAGCTTTTTTTCTGAGCAAAAAAAGAATCAGAAAATTTGAGTAGGTATAATAGTATCAAAATTCATAGCTACAAATTATCGATAATTTACATACATGTACAGTAAGTTTTTATTGAATCTTATATTTTCTTTTTCTTTTAAAATTCTTTTTATTGGTAAAAAGTATAAAAAGTATAACAAGATAGGAGATCTTTATCCAGTAAGTGAAAAAATCTCAAATATTATTGACTGTAATAAAGGTGGATAGTATACTAACATATTGCAAAAATAGGGGGAAGGGAAAAAGGATGGGGGAGGGGTTAAACTGGAAACAACTGTAGAGATCATCCCAGGAGTTGTGAGGGAGGAATGGATTTCGTTAAAAGCCATTCTTATAGGTCTATAGGTCTTATAGGTCTATGAATAATTGTAGTAGCTTAAAGGGGCTACACCTCTGGATGAAATGAACTACTAGGATTATTGTCCCTTTATCCAATCATTCCATATCTTAATATATTTACTGCGGCTTTTGATTTCCCAGTGGGAAAGTTCTCCAAGTCTAGCCACATCGTTGATTTTAATTAACCATTGTGCGAATGTGAGGACAGGGGAAACCAGAACAGGGTTTAAAATGGCCATAAAAAAAGGATGGATTTCATATTTTTTTTTTTACATCCCAATATCTGCAGTACTCTCAGTATACTCCCAGTGTACCCAGTATAAATAATGATCAATCAATTGCCCCTAGTATATATAATGCCCCCAGTGTCTATAAAATGCCCCCCAATAGTGGATAATGACTTGCCATGGAAGGTTATTTACATCTGATCTGGCAGGGTCTGGAGGGCCCTAAAGTGATGGACCCACAAGATGGGCACATTCTACTTTTCAGCCACTTTTTAGTCCCTGCACCTCTGGTAAGCAAGCAGGTGTTCTCTTGGTGTTCTTTAACCCCTTAACGCCGAATGACGGCTTATCCCGTCATGGGCAGGAGCCGCTTGCCGCCCCATGACGGGATAAGCCGTCATGGCATTAAACTGTCACCATGTCTGATGACATGGTGACAGTGCTGAGACCCCGGCTGTTACTTACAGCCAGGGGTCTCAGCTAACCAGCCCGGGACCAATGGGGCGGTCCCGGGCTAGCGATCGCTGTGATTGGCTAGTCTGTTCAGACTAGCCAATCGCAGCGATCGTGCTGCAATAAACTGTAAAATTTTAAAAAAAATAAAAAATTTGCAATATAATATATATATCCCCCCCCACCCCACTGTTTTCTTTGATGGCCGTTTGGGTGGGTGGGGGGGAGCTAGCGGGCGGGCGAGCGATGTGCGGGCGGCTGCGGCGAGAGTGCCGCCCGCAATTTCAGGATGGCCGAGCGTTTTCAAGCAGAGTATCAGCATACAGCTGATACTCTGCTTGAAACTGCTGACATCGGTGCTGGCACCGATGTCAGCAGTTTAACCCCTTCCATGCCGCGGTCCGTAGGGACCGCTGTATGGAAGGGGTTAACAGGGAGGGAGCTCCCTCCCTCTCCCATCGGGCGCTGGCAGCGCCGATGGTGTGGCCAGATGAGAGGGAGGAAGCTCCCTCTCCCTTCCATCGGGACGCTGCTCTGCTGTGGCAGCGTCCCGATGGTTACCATGGCAACCAGACGCTTTCAGAAGCGTCTCGGTTGCCATGGTGTAAGCTAAGCCTCATCAGGCTCCTGCTAAAGGTAGGAGCCTGACAAGGTTTAGCGAGAGTGAAAATGCACTGCAGTACACTATACAGTGTACTGTAGTGTATTATAGAACAATCAGACCCACTGGATCTTAAAGAACCAAGTGGGTCTGAGTCTAAGAAAGTGTAAAAAAAGTGTAAAAAATAAAAAAAAAGTGTAAAAAAAAGTGTTAAAAAAAATCCCTTTTTCCCCCAAAACTCAAATTTGAAATTAGTAAAAAAAGATAAAAAATACCCCAAGCATGTTAGGTATCGCCACGTTCGTAACAACCTGCTCTACAAAAATATCACATGTCCCAACCCCTCAGGTGAACACCGTAAAAAAATAAAAATAAAAACAGGTTCAAAAAAGCTATTTTTGTCACTTTACATCACAAAAAGTGTAATAGCAAGCGATCAAAAAGGCGTATGCCCCTCAAAATAGTACCAATCTAACCGTCACCTCTTCCCGCAAAAAATGAGCCCCTACCTGAGACAATCGCCCAAAAAATAAAAAAACTACAGCTCTCACAATGGAGACACTAAAACATGGATTTTTTTTGTTTCAAAAATGAAATTATTGTGTAAAACTTAAATAAATTAAAAAAAACTATACATGTTAGGTATCGCCACGTCCGTAACAACCTGCTCTACAAAAATATCACATGAGTTAACCCCTCAGGTGAACACAGTAAAAAAAATAAAATAAAAACAGGGTCAAAAAAGCCAATTTTTGTCACTTTACATCACAAAAAGTGTAATACCAAGCGATCAAAAAGGCATATGCCCCCCAAAATAGTACCAATCTAACTGTCACCTCTTCCCGCAAAAAATGAGCCCCTACCTGAGACAATTGCCCAAAAAATAAAAAAACTACAGCTCTCACAATGGAGACACTAAAACATGATTTTTTTTGTTTCAAAAATGATATTATTGTGTAAAACTTAAATAAAAATAAAAAACTATACATGTTAGGTACTGCCACGTTCGTAACAACCTGCTCTACAAAAATATCACATTAGTTAACCCCTCAGGTGAACACAGTAAAAAAAAAAAAAAAAAAAAAAAAACAGCCAGAACAGCCATTTTTGTTTACCTTGCCTAACAAAAAGTGTAATATAAAGTGATCAAAAATCATATGTTCCCCAAAATAGTATCAATAACACTGTCACCTTATCCCTTAGTTTCCAAAATATGGGCACTTTTTGGTTGTTTCTACTGTAGGGGTGCATCGGGGGGGCTTCAAATGGGACATGGTGTCTCAAAACCAGTCCAGCAAAATCCGCCCTCCAAAAACCATCTGGCGCACCTTTCCTTCTGCGCTTGGCCATGCGCCCATACAGTAGTTTACAATCACATGCGGGGTGTTTCTTTAAATCGCAGAATCAGGGTAATAATTTTTGAGGGTTTTTTTGCTATTAACCCTTGATTTGTTACAGGAAAAAATGGATTAAAATGGAAAATCTGCACTGCAAAAAAAGTGAAATTTTGAAATGTCATCTCCATTTTCCTTTAATTCTTGTGGAATACATAAAGGGTTAACACAGTTTGTAAAATTAGTTTTGAAAACCTTGAGGGGTGTAGTTTCTAAAATGGGGTCATTTATGGTGGTTTCTATTATGTTAGCCCCACAAAGTGACTTCAGAACTGAACTGGTGCTTAAAAAAAATGGTTTTGGAAAATTTCTAAAAAAATTTAAGAATTGATTCTAAAATTCTAAGCCTTCTAACATCCCCAAAAAATAAAATTACATCTACAAAATGATGGCAACATAAAGTAGACATATGGGACATGTAAAGTAATAACTATTTTGTGAGGGATCACTATCTGCCTTAATAGCAGAGAAATTCAAAGTTTGAAAATTACAAATTTTTCCAAATTTTCTGTAAATTTAGGATTTTTTTATAAATAAAGGTGATTTATATTGACTCAAATTTACCACTGTCGTGGAGTACAATGTGTCACGAAAAAACAATCTTGGAATCAGTCGAATCGGTGAAAGAATCCCAAAGTTATGAATTGATAAAGTGACACATGGCAGATTTTAAAAATGTGGCTTCGGCATTAAGTGTAAAAGTAGCTTCGGCCTTAAGGGGTTAAAGGCGATCTTTTTTTTTTTAGAAGGTTAGGGATGAGCAGACTCGGGGATGTTTGGTTTCGGTTCGGATACCAGAACTTGACCTGAACTTTGGTTGTGTAATATAGTTGTATATAATAATATATAATTATGCTAATTAGAATCGCTATTAAGTACTTGTTCTTCATCATTTCTTGACAGTTTTTAAAGTATACAGGGGTCCCCATTTGAAAGGTAAAACCACAGTTCATTCTTCAGACATATTCAGTTATTATACTTTTTGGTCTAATATGAGTTGTCAGTAGTTTTATAGATGGTCGTGTTTTCTATTTATTTTTGAATTTTAGTTTTTTATGATACATGAATTAGTTTTAATTGTTTTTTAAAGGAAAGGTGAGTATGTGAACCCCTCATTTAGTCCCAAAGGTGATAGGGACTTGAGGTGGTATATCCACTTCGCTTCTTCTTGTTGGAGCCTCCCATCAATATCACCCTGTCTTGGACCAGCTTTTATTCTTTGTAATCCCCAAACTCTGGCAGTTTCCTTGATGCTACAGTATTCACACTGCTCAGATGTTTTGATATTCTTCTGAGTTCTTGGATAGTTTTCCCTATATATATATATTTTTGGACATCCACATTGTATTGCATATACCACTTCTGCAGTTTTGCAGTTAATATAGTCCCTTATTTCATATCTCTTGCCATCCACTGGATTCACAAAGTCCTTTTTAGGAGACATTAAGGGACAGAAACTACAGTTTCCACAGGGGTAGGAACCTTTAGCTGTAAGCCAGGTATCATTTCTCCTTCTTTGTTGTTGAAAATGACTATGCACCAGCATTTCTTTTAGGTTTTTCCCTCTTCTGTATGTTATTGAGGTATTCCTAGGAATCACTTCAGTTAGGTCCAAATCTGCTCGCAGGATATGCCAGTGTTTTTTTAGGATTCTGTACACCTGTAGGTGCTGGGTATTGAATGTACCAATGCATCAAATAATTTTCTTTTCTTCGGTTCTATTTTTATTTTGTAATATTTTTATTTTGTAATAGTATATTCCTCTCCACAGACTCAGAGTCATAGTGACATAATTTACCTATGTCATAAAGGAGCGTCCCAGCCCCCAAACACTCACCTGCCTTTTTCCCCTGAAGACGCCGGCACGCCGGTGAAACATGTTGGGAGGCGGTTAATGTGCTTGTGTTTGTGCTTTTAGTGTGCAGGGCCAGTGCAGTGATCAACAACAGTATAGGGCAAATTCAGTATAGGGCTAAACATACACTGGACTGTGCCCCCTACCCTGGACTGTGCTCCCTACCCTGGACTGTGCTCCCTAAACATACACTGGACTATGCCCCCTAAACATACATTGGACTGTGCCCCCTACCCTGGACTGTGCCCCCTAAACATACACTGTTGGCAGCACTATACAAGGGTATAAGGGGATACACCGTACTGTGCCTCCTACCCTGTACTATGCCCCCTTATACCCTATAATGTTCCTCCTACCCTGTACTATGCCCTCTTATACCCCCCATTGTTCCCCCTTACCATACCCTATACTGTGCCCCCTATACCCTATATCCAGTCACTGTATGGAGGCGTTATCCAGTCACTGTATGAAGGCGTTATCCAGTCACTGTATGAAGGCGTTATCCGGTCACTGTATGAAGGCGTTATCCGGTCACTGTATGGAGGCATTATCCGGTCACTGTATGGAGGTGTTATCCAGTCCCTGTATGGTGGTGTTATCCAGTCCCTGTATGGCGGTGTTATCCAGTCACTGTATGGAGGCGTTATTCGGTCACTGTATGGAGGCGTTATCCAGTCACTGTATGGCGGGGTTATTATTTGGTTGTAGGGCTTAATATATTTTCAGTATATACTGTGGATTCCAGTATATTATGCTGTAGTCAGGCCTGTATTTCCCAGTAGAGTAAATAAGCTTTGTAGAACACAGTTCTGTACTATAGCCTGCAGTACATGGCAGCCTCCCTTCTCTGTCACGTCGCTCTGCTGTGTACAAGTGCTTATTTTGGAACACTTAGGCTGGGTTCACATGACCTTTTTGCCTTGCGTTTAACATATACAAAAAACATATACATTAACGGATGACCCAGACTAATGTCATATAGTGGCATATATAGGATTCCATTATAAAAAAATATATATATACTTTTTGGTGTCTTGCGTTTTTGTATTCCTTTTTTCCAACATATACAGTACTTCAAACAGATGGTTAAAAGGTGATATGAACCCAACCTTATATATTCGCACATTCATTGCCAGGATGGTCATGAAGAGGGGGCCCCATACAAAAATTTGCTGTGGGGCCCAGTCAGTTCTAGCTATGCCCCTGGTAGAAAAGCTTATCAAATGTATATATTGCTCAATAGAAATGTAGGGAAAGGTTAGGGAGGAAAGTATTGAAGCAGAACAGGGTTCAAAAGGGGTGTTTAGAGACTGGGTAATAGGAAAAATCCTATTACACCTTGGTGCAGTGACTGGGGTTCAAAATTACCATAATACAGCTGCTCATTTCAGGTTTGCAATAGATCATACCTAGATCATAGTGAAGCCCTCTTTTGTTGTTTTAGTGTTGGAAAACAGAAAGGGCTGATTAGCTGTTGTGTGGTGAAGTGGGATAATAAGTAGCTTGTATTATTTGCAAAAAAATGTTTTATTTGGCATACAGAGCACCAAAGTAAAATTTTGTCAAGCCTTCTGTCGTTTATTAGTGGTGGAAAAAGACTTATTAGCCGTTGTGTGGTGAAGTAGGAAAATTACAGCCCTTTGTAGCGTGTATTAATGGCAAAAAAAAGTTTTATTTGGCATACAGCGCCCAAGTTAGATGTTGTCAAGCCTTCTGTCATTTATTAGTGGTGGAAAAAGACTTATTAGCCGTTGTGTGGTGAAGTGGGAAAATTACAGCCCTTTGTAGCGTGATTTAATTTCCTTTTTTATTTATTTATTTGATCTAACAGTATGTCAGACAGAGAAGTGACAGGCCCTGCACAGGGGAGTGGCAGAGGCCTAAATGTTTCTGGTGCAGGCACAGGTCGCAGCAGAATAAGGGTGCGTGGCAGCTGGGGTCACTTTGAGAGGCCTGAGCTCCCGGTGTCAGCTAGCGGTCGAGTCTTGACCAGCAACCCAGAGGTTCTTGAATGGTTGACTCTGTCTTCGATTTCTTCACAAATGACATCAGCCTGCATGGTGGCAGCAGCAGCAGCATGACATCAGCACCCTGCCACCCGTCATTGAAGATCCTCTGGAATCCTGGGCAGCCAAACTGGATTTGTGGCCACAACTGGCCGAGTTTGCTCTAGAAAAGCTGTCCTGCCCGGCCAGTAGTGTGGCATCAGAGCGAGTGTTTAGTGCGGCGGGGGCCATAGTTACCCCAAGAAGAAAACACCTGTTCATCCAAAATGTGGAGAGACTGACCTTTGTCAAGATGAATGAGGCATGAATCAGCCAGGATTTCCACCCACCAATGCCTGATGCATCAGATTAGATCATCCATGCTGCCTTGACTAGAGACCGGTTTCTTCTGGCTACCTGCCTCAGCCACTATTCTGATGCTGCCACCCGCCTGATGCCACACATGTGATGCCAAGTGCTCCTTCTTACACCCACCATCGTCAGTGGGTACTGTTATTGCCACCCACCTCCCTACACTCGTCGTGCCACTCTGTAGTCTGCTGGTGCTGCCTCCACACTGTCGTTGTGCCACTCTGTGGTCTCCTGATGCTACTGCCGCATCCACACTGTTGTTGAGCCACTCTGTGGTCTGCTGTTGCTGCTGCCTCAACACACTGTCATTGTGCCACACTATGGCCTCCTAATGCTGCTACTGCCACCATTTCCACACACTGCCGTCGTGCCACTCTATGGTCTCTTGATGCTATTGCTGCTGCCACTGCCACCTCCACAGTCATCTCCTGATGCTGCAGCTGCTGCCACTGCCGCCTCCACACTGTTGTCTCTCTGTAGTCTGCTGCTGGCGCTGCCACCTTCACACTGTCGTCGTGCCACTCTGTAGTCTGCTGCTGCCACTGCCACCTCCATACTGTTGTCATACCACTCTAGTTTCCTGATGCTACAGCTGCTTCCACTGCATCTCCACACTGTCGTCGTGCTACTCTGTGGTCTCCTGATGCTACTGCTGCTGCCTCCACACTGTTGTCATGCCACTCTGTGGTCTCAGGGTACTATGTGTCCTTGGGGAGCGAGTGCCCTAATCGGCGTGAGGAGAATTATAGGCCATTCATGCTTTTCTGGAATTCTGGGAGGAAATGAGTTCTTAACAAGCCCTGCCTCTAATGCCACCAGATGAAAGGCAGCTATCCGATAAGTCAATGTTCAGCTCTTTAAATAAACCTTGAGACATGACTCGGGTATTAAATAAACCAGCAACTCATCTGCAGACAGCTGTTTCGGGGTGATTGCCCCTCATCAGTGCAGAGCAGAGAGTACTGGCTTAACTGTGTGAGATGCCTGTCAGGGTTTGGGGGGTACTATCTCTCCTTGGGGAGAGAGCGCCTTAATCAGCATGAGGAGATTCTGTGGTCTTCTGATGCTAAGGCTGCTGCCACTGCCATCTCCACACTGTCGTCGCGCCACTCTATATGCTGCTCCTAATGCTACTGTTGCCTCCACACTGTCGTCTTACCATTCTGTGGTCTCCTGATGCTACAGCTGCTGCCACTGCTACCTCCACACTGTTGTTTTGCCACTCCGTAGTCTGCTGCTGCCACTGCTACCTCCACAATGTCGTCTCCTGATGCTACAGCTGCTGCAGCTGCCACCTCCACGCTGTCATCTCCTGATGCTACAGCTGCTGCCAGTGCCACCTCCACACTGTTGTCTCCTAATGCTACAGCTTCTACCACTGCCACCTCCACGCTGTTCTTGTACCACTCTGTAGTCTCCTGATGCTACAGCTGCTGCCACCTCCACACTGTTGTTGTGCCACTCTGTAGTCTCCTGATGCTGCTGCCTCCACACTGTCATCGTACCACTCTGTGGCCTCCTGATGCTACTGCTTCCTACACACTGTCATCCTGCCACTCTGTAGTCTGCTGTTGCTGCCACTGCTATCTCCACACTGTATTCGTGCCAGTCTGTAGTCTCCTGATGCTGCTGCCAACTCCACATTATGTCACCTTGCCACTCTATGAGACCTTCTACAGTCACAGGCAGATCAAAGTTGACAACAATTGACACATGTTCTACGTCAATTTCTCGAGCACAGACATTAGTGGTGATGGGAACTTTCCCCTTGCCATCTCTGTCGTCAAACCACTCTGTGGTCTCCTGATGCTACTACTGCTGCCTCCACACTGTTGTCATGCCACTCTGTGGTCTCCTGATGCTGCTGCATCCACACTGTCATTGTGCCACTCTGTGGTCTTTTGATGCTGCAGCCTCTACAGTGTCGTCATGCTACTTTGTGGTCTCCTGATACCTTCACACTGTTGTCGTGCCACTCTGTGGTCTTCTGATGCTGCTGCCTCCACACTGTCGTCGTGCCACTCTGTGGCCTCTTGATGCTGCAGCATCCACAGTGTTGTCGTGCTACTTTGTGGTCTCCTGATACTTCCACACTGTTGTCGTGCCACTCTGTAGTCTCCTGCTGCTGCTTCCACACTGTCATCGCGCCACACTGTAGTCTCCTGATGCCACTGCCATCTCCATACTGTCGGGGGGGGGGAGGTCTACTTGTATAAGTGTTTAATAGAACAGGCTCTGTACAAATCTATATGGAATCAGTGAATTGGTGTAAAAGGAGTGCGCTCTTTGGCGCTCTAGTAGGATCTTGGGCCTCTGCACGGTTCAAGGTCACACTTGAGTTATTTGGTCAGTTTTGGCCCTATAACTGCCCAAATAAGTTAAGTGTGCAGCGTTTCTAAGAGCGACGCCTGTCATTTGCATATCATACTGACTCACAGTATTGTTTCACAGCAAACTCTCTATGCGTGCTACTGCAAGGCATAGTGTTCTACACCACTATACAGGCTCTCTGCAGCCAGGAAGTACCCTTTTTTTGACACGATTCGCCACGAATTAATTTGGATCGAATCGTTTCTGAAAATTCAGCAAACCAACCAAATCGAATTTTTGAAAAATTCGCTCATCTCTAGTTCGGACAATAAACTTGCTGCATGGCAGGCCAGCACCTCCAAGGCGTAAAGGGCAAGCTCAGCGAATGTGTCCAATTTGGAGACCCAGAAGTTAAATGGGGCAGACCCATCAGTCAGTTTGTGCAGACGTGTGCACACGTACTCATCCAACATATTGCTGAAACGCTGCTTCCTGCTAATACGGTCTGTATCAGATGGTGATGCTGGATATTGCGCCATGCTGATAAAGCTTTTCCACATTTCGGCCATGCTAACCCTCCCTTCTGAAGTGATGGCGGTGCCCCAGCTGCATTGGTGACTTCCTCCTCCTCCACCTTGTTCTGCTTCCACTGAGCCCCTGCAGTCAGATGGGAACGACGTCAGTAGTGTGTCTACCAGCGTGCACTTGTATTCACGCATCTTCCGATCATGCTCCAGCTATGGAAGTAAGGACGACACGTTGTCCTTATAGTGGAGATCCGCAACCCACCCATTAATCAGCACTGATAACAATCATGGCAACTCGGCGGTCATTGCTCAGGCACTGCAGCATATACTTGCGCATAGGTGCCAAGATATCCTCTGTGCTAGGTGTATTGTCTGTGTACTCTGTATCCCCCCAGCCACACTCCAGTGATGCCAAGTGAGCTGCTTTGGGCGCCACTCTGCTGTGAACACGGTTCCTCCTCATCATCATCCTCCTCATCCTCCAAAACTGTGCCCTGGCTGTGTACCTGAACTCTGTTGGTACAGAACCCACCCTCCGAGCCACGTGTAGACGACTAGCCTGATAACCATGTCTTTCTCCTGTGCCACCACCTCATCCATCATCGCCTGAAGCGTTTTTTCAAGGAGGCATAGAAGTGGGATAGTAGCGTCATCACTGCTGGCCATGTTGGTGGAGCACTCGGCACACGTGTCTCGCATGGAGTCCCACTCATTGGTAGTAAAGTGGAGCTGTTCCACAGAGCGATTCACCTGTGTGTGCTGCAGCTGAAACTCCACTATGGCCTACTGCTGCTCGCACAGTCTCTCCAGCATGTGTGCAGCGAGCCGGACCACAGGGGCATGCGTGAGCGTTGGGAATATGTCACAGTGTCTAATAGTGCCGGTGGTAAGACTACTCACAGTTTGGCGACTCCTGGGCCGGTGTGCAGTTGCGTGTGAGGAAGGACACCTTTTCCTCCAGGGCACCTCTGGTCCACAGGAACACTGCCGGATGGCGAGGCCAGGGGCCCTTGATAATTTTGCGTATTTTAAGGTGTCTGTCGGCAGGGTCCTGGATAGTCGTGACACCAGTGTCTTAGATAGACACAAAGTTCATAGTACAAGTCAAGAGAGGAGGCAGCCTTGTATAAATAACAAATTGCTTTACTTTTGCCTTGAGATATTACACTTTCCTAAATCACTGTTACAGTTGTTCTGCTTTAAGAATTCCTCTTTGGCTGGTGTTTCGGTACAGTGTGTCGTTAGTTAGGCTCTGTATCTTTAAAATCCTGTTACTCTCAACCTCTGGTGGGATCTTCTGAAGCTAGCCCTGTCTCTGGACAATAATGTATATGCTAAAGTCACTTTCATGAGACCTTTCTTCAGGGATCGACCATCAGAAAGGCACATTACATTAACAATTTGCTGTGTCCCTTTTACGCACATAATATGTGGGACAATGCATGTGCTAGGTGGAGTTCCGTCTTGTGCGTATGTTGCATATGAGGTGGTGAGCTGGAAGTCAGAAGTTAGCCTGCAGCGCAGAAAGAGGAACAGCAGCAGCGTGAGAACACCGAAAAAGTGGACAGACTGCTCACACTTTTCTGCAGCAGCTCTGAAATCTCCGGGTAATTTTTCAGAAACCTCTACACCACCAAATTCAACATATGCGCCAGGCAAGGGATGTGCATCAAACCAGCTAGGCCCAGAGCTGCTATGAGAGGAAGGTGGACCAGAGGAAGGTGTTTCATTTGGGTGTGTAGCTGGCACCAGGGCCGGCATTAGAGGAGGGGGGGCAAACAGGGCAATTACACAGGACCCCCTTTCCGAAAGGGGACCCCTGTTGTTTATAGTTAAGTGGGCTGACAATGGGAGCCTTTTTTTTCCCCTTCTTCACATGCTCCCTGACTAGGTCTCCCTATCTCTCCAGACCTCGGTGACTGCACAGCATTAGAATCCTGATGCCACAGACCAGCATCAAGACATTCTGTGTGTGGAGCGAACATAGCCCGCCTCCATCCTTCGCCTTCACTTGCTCCACGCTGGAGGCCCAAACCAGACTGGGGTGACTGGGCCTTTTGCTGCATCCAACCCCCAAGGCTCTGATCTCAGCTGCTGGATACAGGGGGCTCTCAGGACCCCCTCCTATCAAACCACCTGGCCTGCTCCCTCTGCAGCTGGTAAATCTTTGTAGTAAAAAGCATGTAGCAGTGTCTGTGGAGGGTGCAGGGCTGCTGGGGTCACACCCATTGTAACAGCCCTGCACTGCCCTCAAGTACTGATGGTCACTGACCTGTGAGTTCCCACTGTCAGATCCGTGTTTCCTCTGTGCCCCCTCTGTGAGCTCCCTTTGCCATCTGTGTCTGCCGTGTGTGCTCCCTGTGCCCTCTTTGTGTTCTCCCTGTGCCTCCTGTATGTGCTCCTTGTGCCTCCTGTGTGCTTTTCCCTGTGCCCATTTTGCTGTGTGTTCTCCCTGTGCCCCCTGTATGTGATCTCTGTGCCCGCTGTGTGTGATCCCTGTGCCCCCTGTGTGCACTCCCTGTGCCCTCTATGTACGCTCCCTGTGTGTGCCCCCTTTCCCTGCTGTGTGCTCTCCCTGTGCCTCCTGTGTGTGACTCCTGTGTGAGCTGTGCATGCTATCTGTGTTCCTTCTATGTGAGCTCCCTATGTCCTGTGGGCTCCATGTGACTCCAGCTAGGTCTGCAGCACTTTTTGGACAACACCAAATGGCATGCTCCTGTGGTGCTTGTGACGTGGCTGTGCTGTGTTCAATTGCCGCATGGCTGTCTGAGCCATAGAGGACTCTAGTTAACGGGGTTGTCCGTGCTTTTTAATATTTATGACCTATCCTCAGGTCCTGTCCCATAGACATAGAGCAGCAGAGCATCGTCTCCTCAAACAGCTGATCGGCAGGATCTGATATTGATCCTGAGGATAGGTCATCAATATTAAAAAGCCTGGACAACCCCTTTAAACTTATGAAGATGGCATTGTTTTGGTTGGTCTGCATTGTTAATTGGGGGGGGGGAGCGGGGGTGTATAGATTGAGAATCTGGGGTCAAAATAAGCAGCGTCTTTTTTTTCTTTTCTTTTTTTTTTTCAGTACTTGGGAGGAGCAGACCAGGGCTGCTAATAAAGGAATCTGTCAAGCTATGTCACACATAACAGTGTCATCCACAGATCCCCCATAACAGTGTGTTATCCACAGATCCCCCATAACAATGTGTCATCCACGGATCCCCATAAAGTTGTGTCATCCACGGATCCCTCATAACAGTGTGCCAGCCATAGACCCCCATAACAGTGTGTCATCCATAGATCCCCATAACAGTGTGTCATCCACAATACCCCCATAACAGTGTGTCATCCACAGTACCCCATAACAGTGTGTAATTCACAGTACCCCCATAACAGTATGTCATCCACAGTACCCCCATAACAGTGTGTCATCCACAGTACCCCCATAACAGTGTGTCATCCATAGTACCCCCATAACAGTGTCATCCACAGATCCCCATAACAGTGTGTCATCCACAGACCCTCATAACAGTGTGCCATCCACAGTACCCCCATAACAGTGTGTCATCCATAGAACCCCCCATAACAGTGTGTCATCCACAGTACCCCCCATAACAGTGTGTCATTCACAGTACCCCCAAAACAGTGTGTCATCCACAGTACCCCCATAACAGTGTGTCATCCACAGTACCCCCATAATAGTGTGTCATCCACAGTACCCCATAACAGTGTGTCATCCACAGTACCCCCATAATAGTGTGTCATCCAAAGTACCCCCATAACAGTGTCATCCACAGATCCCCATAACAGTGTGTCATCCACAGACCCTCATAACAGTGTGTCATCCACAGTACCCCCATAACAGTGTGTCATCAGTGGCGTACCGCCCATATAGGCAGACCACGCCACTGCTATGGGGCCCGCGGCACAAAGGGGCCCGGAGCGCACGGGATGCCCCGCCCCCTACTCTGCATCATTAAGATGCGTCCAGTCCCTGCGCTCCGGGCCTCTCCTGGCCCGCTCACCGCCGCAACTTTTACCCTAACGCGTCCTGAGAGCCCTCCTGTGCGCTCCCAGCTGGCCCTGCCTCCTCCCTCATGGAAAGAAGAAGACCAAGGCCCAGCCTTTCATGTATGTACAGTACAGACCAAAAGTTTGGACACACCTTCTCATTCAAAGAGTTCTCTGTATTTTCATGAATATGAAAATTGTAGATTCACACTGAAGGCATCAAAACTATGAATTAACACATGTGGAAATATATACTTAACAAAAAAGTGTGAAACAACTGAAAATATGTCTTATATTCTAGGTTCTTCAAAGTAGCCACCTTTTGCTTTGATTACTGCTTTGCATACTCTTGGCATTCTCTTGATGAGTTTCAAGAGGTAGTCACCTGAAATGGTTTTCACTTCACAGGTGTGCACTGTCAGGTTTAATAAGTGGGATTTCTTGCCTTATAAATGGGGTTGGGACCATGAGTTGTGTTGGGCAGAAGTCAGGCGGATACAGAGCTGATAGTTCTACTGAATAGACTATTAGAATTTGTATTATGGCAAGAAAAAAACAGCTAAGTAAAGAAAAATGAGTGGCCATCATTACTTTAAGAAATGAAGGTCAGTCAGTTCGAAAAATTGGGAAAACTTTGAAAGTGTCCCCAAGTGCAGTCGCAAAAACCATCAAGCTCTACAAAGAAACTGGCTCACATGAGGACCGCCACAGGCAAGGAAGACCAAGAGTCACCTCTGCTGCGGAGGATAAGTTCATCCGAGTCACCAGCCTCAGAAATCGCAGGTTAACAGCAGCTCAGATTAGAGACCAGGTCAATGCCACACAGAGTTCTAGCAGCAGACACATCTCTACAACAACTGTTAAGAGGAGACTGTGTGCAGCAGGCCTTCATGGTAAAATAGCTGCTAGGAAACCACTGCTAAGGACAGGCAACAAGCAGAAGAGACTTATTTGGGCGAACACAAGTAATGGACATTAGACCAGTGGAAATCTGTGCTTTGGTCTGATGAGTCCAAATTTGAGATCTTTGGTTCCAACCACCGTGTCTTTGTGCGACGCAGAAAAGGTGAACGGATGGACTCTACATGCCTGGTTCCCACCGTGAAGCAGGGAGGAGGAGGTGTGATGGTGCTTTGCTGGTGACAATGTTGGGGATTTATTCAAAATTGAAGGCATACTGAACCAGCATGGCTACCACAGCATCTTGCAGCAGCATGCTATTCCATCCTGTTTGCGTTTAGTTGGACCATCATTTATTTATCAACAGGACAATGACCCCAAACACACCTCCAGGCTGTGTAAGGGCTATTTGACCAAGAAGGAGAGTGATGGGGTGCTACGCCAGATGACCTGGCCTCCACAGTCACCAGACCTGAACCCAATCGAGATGATTTGGGGTGAGCTGGACCGCAGAGTGAAGGCAAAAGGGCCAACAAGTGCTAAGCATCTCTGGGAACTCCTTCAAGACTGTTGGAATACCATTTCAGGTGACTACCTCTTGAAGCTCATCAAGAGAATGACAAGAGTGTGGAAAGCAGTAATCAAAGCAAAAGGTGGCTACTTTGAAGAACCTAGAATATAAGACATATTTTCAGTTGTTTCACACTTTTTTGTTAAGTATATAATTCCACATGTGTTAATTCATAGTTTTGATGCCTTCAGTGTGAATCTACAATTTTCATAGTCATGAAAATACAGAAAACTCTTTGAATGAGAAGGTGTGTCCAAACTTTTAGTCTGTACTGTATGTATGTGTGTGTATGTATGTATGTGTGTGTATGTATGTGTGTGTGTGTGTGTGTATGTATGTGTGTGTATGTGTGTGTGTGGGTATATGCATATACTGTACATACTGTATACTGTACAGCGTCGCGCAGGGGTTATATTGTCCGGCATGGTGTAACCGCCATGCATTTGTTGTACAGTATATATTATAATCCCTGTACCATGCTATACAATGTACAGTATAATTCGTACGCCATGCTGTATAGTATACAGTATAATCCATACACCATGCTGTATAGTATGCAGTATAATCCGTACACCATGCTGTATAGTATACAGTATAATCCGTACACCATGCTGTATAGTATACAGTATAATCCGTACACCATGCTGTATAGTATACAGTATAATCCGTACACCATGCTGTAGAATATACAGTATAATCCGTACACCATGCTGTATAATATACAGTATAATCCGTACACCATACTGTATAATATACAGTATAATCCCTACACCATGCTGTATAATATACAGTATAATCCCTACACCATGCTCTATAGTATACATTATAATCCGTACTCCATGCTGTATAATATACAGTATAATCCGTACACCATGCTGTATAATACACAGTATAATCCGTACACCATGCTGTATAATACACAGTATAATCCGTACACAATGCTGTATAGTATACAGTATAATCCGTACACCATGCTGTATAATACACAGTATAATCCGTACACCATGCTGTATAGTATACAGTATAATCCGTACACCATGCTGCAGGGGCGTAGCTAGAAGTCACTGGGCCCCACAGCAAACTTTTGTACGGGCCCCCCCACCTTCCCGGGACGTATGTCTCAGAGGGTATGTCTGATAGCCATCCCAGCCTCTGCCCACTCCTTCTTGTGCCAGCCTTCTGTTCTGTACTATAGCAAAGATGCATTTAATATGGGTGGCTGTGGCAGTCTTTTCTACTCCACCCTGCCCTACCCGCACACAGCCCTGCTTCCTCCTTATGCCCAGAACTTTGGCTGCAGGCAAGGACCAGGGGCGATACAGATGAATATGGAGATGAGCGCTTCCACAAAGCGCTCGTTTCCTACTGCCCCCTCCCCAACACTAGTGTTGCCACCTTTCCCAACAAAATATACCGGTCAAGTTAAGCCACACTCCATAGGCGGTTGGTTAAAGGGGGCATAGCTTAACACAGGGTCCTAATGTGGCTCTCAGTATTAAAAGTGCCCCTATTAATGACCCCCAGTAATATTAATGTCCCCCATTTAGTGCCTCTGGTAACAGTAATGCCTCCATTTGTGCCCCCCCCAAAAAAAATAAATAAATAAATAAATGAAAATCACCTCACCCATTACCTCCCTGTGCGGTACTGCCACTCGTCGCTCCCTGGTCTTTTTCTGGTCCATGCTGCACTGTGAATGGACTTCGCCCGGAAGAAGACCAAGGAGAGGCGAGTACAGCTAGTGGAGTCCTAGACTCATTGCTCCCTGCACCTCTGCATACTGATGATGTCTTCTATAATGGAAGCAGCCATTAGCAGTTTGCTCTATAAGACCACACTGGTTGTTGATCATATTTATTGTATGATCACCAACATATTTCCTTAAAGGGATTCTGTCACCACCATTTTCCATATTAAGTTATTTATACTGGATTTATCTCATCATAAGGATCTCCAAATGGTTATTGTTATAGGGCCCAGATGAGAATTTGTGGTGTAAAATCGTTTTTTATCAACTGTCAATCACTTACATTAAGGAGCCCAAGGGGAGTTGACCATCGTTGCTGGAGCCCGTGCTCGGCGATTCCGTTTGGAGCCCCGGACCGCCCACCTAATTAATATTCACTTCACTGAGTGAGTCAGTGAAGCTCCCGGCGCGGCTGAAATCCCGCGCAGGCGCAGTACATCCAAGAGGCCTGAGCCGTGCGGTCCTGCGGGGAAGCGGCCTCACCTGATGTACTTGCGCCTGCGCGGGATTTCAGCCGCGCCGGAGCTTCACTGACCTCACTCAGTAAAAGTTTGGGAATATTAATTAAGTGGGCGGTCCCGGGGCTCCAACGGATCGCCGAGCCCGGGCTCCAGCACGGATGGTCAACCTCCCCTTGGGCTCCTTAATGTAAGTGATTGACAGTTGATAAAAAACGATTTTTTAC